>JAJTUR010000257.1:0-40740 GCA_021399475.1 Hyaloscypha finlandica
ATAATAGCTTATGCTTTTATATTAATTATTACTAGCTAAATACCCTAACGAAGAAGGACTACTACCCTCTATTACTTATTACTAAGACACTCGATTATTTAGTAGAATCATTGATATTTACTAAGCTAGACGTATAATACGCTTTTAACTAGATCTTAATAGAGCCGAGCTCTATAGTATAGGCGGCTTTCTAGACGAGATATAGGTCCTATAAACTAGTAGTTCTATTATTTGGACTCTATAATAGACCCGCGATATTCTAAAGGTGTATAAATATTATCCTAATTAACTATTTAGATAACTTTTACTCGGCTTATATAAATAATGTCCTAATCTTTCTAAGGATAAGAAGGAGTACTAATAATATATCTAAATAGTCTTATAGAAACTCGAGGATACTAGATTATAAGTTAATATCTATAAATACGAGTTTAAGGTATTAAAGACGATATTTCTAGGGTTTATTATCTCTAATTAAGGTATCTAGGTAGACCTTACTAAGACTACTATTATCTAGAATTAGGATCCTCTAATAACTAAAAAGAGGTTTAGTTATTCTTAGGTTTCTATAACTTCTACTAAAGGTTTATATAAGCTTATAAATAAGTCTCTTATCTCTTGAATTATCTAATAGAAAAGGGTACCTTATTAAAGTTTATACTTAACGAGAATTAACGAGATACCTTTAAATAACTCAAAGAGTTACTTAAAAAAAAATTTATTCCTTTTAATATACTTTATTAGTTTTTAACTATATAGTACGGCTTATATAGACTAGACGGCCTATATAAAGCAAGTTAGCTTTTTAGGAGGAGAAATTAGTAAAACTCCCCTCTACTATTTCATATTCTATTATAACTTATAGTCTTCCCTAGATAAATATCTAGCTCCTTACCTTAGAAAGAAATAAATAAATACCCTAGGTCTCTTTATCTTATATATATATCTTCGCGTAAAAGGCTTTCTAGATAGATAGTAGTCGCCTTAGGTCCTCTTATCTTAGGCCCCCTCTTATATATAAATAGTTATATATCTAGATATTAACTAGTATTCCTAGTAATCTATTCACGGCTCCCTTTCTTATCTAACTAAAATCCTCTTTATCCTTCTTATAGACTATAACTATAACTCGCCTTTTTTCCCTTTATATTTTCGCTTAGCCCTTTCCTCTAGTTATAGGTATATATTTAAACAAGTTATGATATATAAGAGGAGGTTAAAAGTAAAGGGTTATATCGTGAAAATTTTTCTCGGATCTCGATTATAGGTATCGCTTATAGGTAATCGCGACGGCTTCGTTAAGGTCTCGATATCAAAGGTCGTGATTTAGTCTTAGCCTAAGAGTATAAAAGCCCTTAGTATCTAGCCTATACTATATAGAAGTATTAAATCGTCATAGACTAAAGAATTACTTATCTTAGTACTTATATTACTTTATTTCTAGTATAACCGAGAAACTTACCTAGAAACTAATTATTTAGACCTAGTTACTATAGAGGTACTAACCTAAAAGAGTATAAAGGATAAATAATAGTACCTTATTACTTTCTACTCTAAGGCTCTTAAGGACACTTAGCTTTATTACGAGATCTATAATAAAGAACTACTTATTATTATCTAAGGCCTATAAGAATAGTGAATAGAACTAATTAGCTTACTTACTTTCCTTATTATTATGGACTATAAAGTACTCGAGTACTTTAGGACAAAGAAGCTCCTAAATAAGTAATAGATATAATAGATAAATATCTTATTATTATTTTACTTTTAGATTACTTATTAGCTAAGTAAAGAGAATATAATTACTAATATATTATCTAGAAAGGATAAGCTTACGACTATATAGAAGTAGGCTAAAGAGGTAGAAAAGACACGTGTGATTTTTATCCTAGTATAATTATCACTACTATTAACGAATTAGTCCTTACTCCTTCCCTTCGAAGCCTAGAGGAATCAACGAACTAATAGTTATAAATGAGGTCGTATAAGCTAATTATATAGATCCGTCTTTAGAGGACGAGTAAGAGAAGGCTCGCTATAAGACTAATCTATAAGAGATATCTAGAGAGTACTTACTTTATAGTAAGAAGCTTATAGTATTAGATAATTATAACTACTTATAAATAAGACTACTATAGCAAATCTATAGTATAATAACTATAGCTTATCCTAGTTAAAATAAGACAAAGATCCTAGTAAAAAGGCTTTACTAGTAGCCTAGCCTCTTAGTAAATATCGACTAATTTATAGCGAATTACTACGAATACTAGAGATCTTATAAGCTAAAGAATAAGATGCCCGGCCTACTATACCTCTTACTAGTTCCCTTAAAGATATGAGACGACTTATTAATAGATTTCTATAGCCTTAGCTTAACGAGTAAAGGATATAATAATATCTTCGTAGTAGTTAACTAATTATCTAAATACTATATTAGTTTACTTACTACTAAGAACGCTACTATAAGGACTATCGCTAGCTTCTTCTACTAATATATCTAGTAATTTAGGGGCTCTCCCTTAACTATTACTAGTAATTAAAGCTCTTAATTCATCTTAGACTTTATAAATAAATTATCGAAATTAACTAGAACTAAGCTAAAACTATTAACGACGGAATATGCCTAAACTAATAGCTAGATAGAGATTATTAACTAGATAATTAATACTTAACTACGCCCCTTCGTGAACTACTTCTAAGATAACTAGGTAGACTTACTCCTAGTACTTAACGCCGCTAACGCCGCTTACTCTTATGAATTAACTAGCTTATTACCCTCAATAATCGACTATAGGTATGAACCTTAACTAGATTTTAATTAGATACTCTTAACTATAAAGTTTAAGACACTAAGGGAGAAACTAAATCACGAGGAAGTATAGTAATAGACTAAGAGAATTAATATAGTAGTTACTTATACCTAATAATATATAGCTAAAGCCTAAGAATAATAAGCTAAATAAGTTAATAAGAAACAGCGAGAACCTAATTTTAGTCTAGAAGATATAGTCTATATAATTAAAAAGATATAGAAAACGGATTAATTATTAGATAAACTAGATTACCCTCTCGCTAGACTATTTAGAATTATTAAAATAATCGGTTATTCCTATAAACTAGACCTCCTATTATCCTATAAGATATAACTAATCTTCTATATAGATAAACTTTATAAGAACTTAAGTAACCCTTTACTTAGCTAAATAAATAAAGAGCTAGACTTAATAGAAGTAAATAGTGAGCTAGAATAGGAAGTCGAGAAGATCTTATCCTCTAAGATACTTTATAGTAAGCTCTATTATAAGGTTAAGTAGAAAGGATAAGATATAGATAATAAATAGTATCTTATATTAAACTTTAAGAACTTAGCTCTAGAACTCTATAAATTCCACGAGTAAAATCCCGACAAAGTAGGACCTCTTATTCGCTTAAACTACTAGATTAGATATATAGAAGAGGATAGGTTCAACGAGAATTACCTAGATAATAATAAACCCTAGTATAAGGGTTTTAGAACTTAGAGGAAGAGAAGAAAGAACTAGATATTTTACGGGTTTTATCTAAACCTAAAGCATACTCCCTTTATTTAGTTATCTGATTTAGTACTATACTCTTTCCCTATAAATAAGTAAAACCCTCCCTTTTATTATACTATAATATATACTACTACTAAAGTAGTTTACTTAGGGAAAAGTAAATCTATAAAGCTAAGACAAGAGTGAATTTAAAACTTTCTACCCTATAGAAATATTACGAAAACCCTCTTAATTACCTTAATTCCTATAACTATAACTATTTCTACTACTACTAACACCACGACTTAGCTATAGATATAGCCTAAGTAGATAATAATCTTAGTGAATTACTAGATATTACCTAGGCTATCCTTGACCTCTTTAAGTAACTTAGCCTAAATAATAGTA
Organism: Hyaloscypha finlandica; assembly: GCA_021399475.1. Classification (NCBI taxonomy): domain Eukaryota; kingdom Fungi; phylum Ascomycota; class Leotiomycetes; order Helotiales; family Hyaloscyphaceae; genus Hyaloscypha; species Hyaloscypha finlandica. The sequence continues at coordinate 3,924 of JAJTUR010000257.1, forward strand.
TTACTAGTACTTTAATATTATTCCATATACGTTATATAGATACTTAGATTAGTAAATCGGCCTTTATAGATAATACGAGTAATATCGTTCCTCGGGATTAAGTCGTAGTATACTATATAGCTTATAAAGCTCTATACTTAATTCCTGAAATATTAGCTAAAGAAATTATAGTAGAATAATCTAAAAACGGCGAAATAAGTATTCCTAACGACGATAAGCTTTATCTTAATATAGAGATAACTAATACCCCTAATAAAAAGATAAGGGCGATAGTATAACCCCCCTTCTTATTAAGACTAGAGATTAACTTAATAGCGAATTAGTAAACCTAGCTAAGATAATAAATAATCCCGAGGGTTCCCCTAGTAGCCTAGATAGTAGTAATAATAATCCTACCTAGAATAAGCTTATTATTCTCACTAATCCTACTTAGACTAAGCTTATTAACCTTACTAGTAAGAATAATAATATACTAGAAGGAACTAGCGATAACCCCTAGAATATTAATCTAACGCCTAAGAATACTAAGGATATTATTAAAGATACTATAAATAACTTTAAAAATATTATTAAAAACCCCTCAAAGGATACTAAGAAATCCTCTAAATCCTCTAAGAAGAAGAAGAAAGGTAATAAGAAAGCATAAAAGGCTACCTTTATACCTAAAAACTATAAGTAGAAGAGAGTAGAGGAAAGCGAAGAATCTAATAAAGAAGAGAGTTCTAATATAGAGAAAGGTTCTAGTAAGGGAAGCAGGTTAGATAAGAAGGCGTAGGTTACTAATAAAGACATAGGACAAGTTAGTAATAAATAGCTAATTACAACTAATCCATGATCTATATTACTAAGAGGCCCCTACTATAAGCGCTAGTACGAGACTAAATTATAGCGAAAGCTCTTATAAGCTAAAGAAAAAGGAGAATACCCTACTAATATCGATAATCTAGTAGAAGATACTAAGAAAGAAGTCGGTAAAGACCTCTAAAAGAGCTATATAGAGAAGGTTATAAAACTTAAAGTCATTAGATTCTATAATAAATCTACTTAATTAGTTACTAAATAAGAGATAACTAGGACCCTTGAAGGATAACTCGTTAACTATTTTAAGAAACTCACTTAGGCTAAGAAGAAAATCAAGGACTTCTAGGTAGAAAACAAGTAGCTAAAGGACAGCGCTTCTAAGTTAATAGTTAATACTCCTAAGCTAAAGGCTAACTCCTTAAAGAAGAAAAAGAATAAGAAGTCTTTTATATTAAAGCTTAATTCGACGAATACCCTCGATCTACTAGTACTTACCTAAAATCGCCTAATAATAATATAGAGGGGGGATAATATAACTAAACAAATAGAGGGAGACAAAAGCTAATACAATTTACTAAGGAGGGAGGACAACGAAGCTGTCTAGAGGCGCGCTTTTATCCTGCTTCGCTTAGGGCATCACGTGACTGCCGTCCACGTGATCCCCACTACAATAATCGTCTTACTATTAGCTATAACCTACGCAAGTATCCTAGATAATATCATTAATACTAGTATTAATATAATTTAATCGACGAATAAGGAGGATTAGCTAGAATATATAGAGAGCTAGTTAAGTTAGTAAAGCAAGACTATATTTAACTATAATAACTACTAAGAAAGGCGAAATAGGGTAGTTAGTCGTAATTTTTCTTTTTCCTTTATTCTTTATATAAGATTATACCCTAAATAAGGGTATTTAGAATTTCTATAAGGGGAGTAATATAATAGATAATACTCTATATAATCACTAGGGGCTAGGTATTAGGAACTAGGGCGAAACGTGAGGCTAAGCTAGGATCTTAGTAATATACTATTAAAGGTTAAGGGACTCTCCTTCTTTACCCTTAGCTTAGTATTTTTCAATATATGAGATTCTTTAACTTTGAGCCTTCGACTATTATATTAATCCCGCTATCACATTACCTAATTCTAGTATCTAAGTAGCTTTATTACTCTCTACTAAGTTCTTAATAGTACTAATACTCTTATTATCTTAATATTACTACTTAGGAGTTATAGCTTTAGTATATAGTATACTAGATATATACTTAAGCTAAATATAGCTTTAAGTAAAGTAATAGTAATAAGAGTTATATATTTACTACTACTCTTACTCTTATTAATACTCCGTACTCTCGGGCTAGTTTAAGTAACTACTTCTAATATTAGTATAATTAGTTATATTAAGCCTAGATATTATATAGTAACTTACTAGTTACGTGTGCTTACCTCACATGACCCTACTCACTATATTTAAGCTCTAGCTACTCTATAGCACACCTCTCTTTCCCTTAACATCTAGATTATCACACATTATTACAATATACTATATTTATATTATAACACTAGATATTACTAGCCCTCTACCTAATTTATTCCGGCTATAAGTACTAGCTAGCCCTAATTCACTAATAAGTAAAATAGCCCTTAAGGTTTAGTTTCACTTCTTAATAATATCTGTTTTAAGAGATAAGAGTCTAATAAGCTTATATAGCTTAAGGAAAAGGCTCTAAGTATTATAAAGAAAGAAGTAAGAGCGAGTTCTTTACTAGAGTAATATAGTTTAAGTAAAGTAGTTCATATAAGTTATTAGGATACTATTATTACTATAAGTAATATTAGTTCCTATAAGCTTAATAGACCCGTATTTTGAGCTATTATAAGAAGATAGTCTTAAAGGTATAATAAAAGAGAAGCTTAATATAGAGCTAGGCTTATTAGGTAAAGAGTTAAGCGTTAATTATATATTAATATTAACTTACGTCCTTAGTAACTTACTAAGGTATTATATAGTATAAGTATTAAATTCTCTTAGCTAGTTAGCTTAGTATTATAATCTCTCTCTTAGACTTATCTCTATACTTAGATCTTCTATTAGTAATTACCCGAATTTAGGCTATGTTATAAATATTTGATTCATAAATACCGCGCCTTCTTTATCTCTATTATTAGAGTTATAACTAAAGCTAAACATGTCCTTATAACTTAAGTAAATACTTAGTAACTATATAGAGTATTCGGATTAGAATACTTGAGTTAGATTCATGTATTAGGTTATTCTAAATTATCCGGAAGATGGAAATAAAATTAAGGGTTCTATACTTATAAGTATAATAAATATAGAACTATTATTAGAGCTATATAAATACTAAGCCGAGTTAGAGATATTCATGTACGGCTGCTGATGTAGTAATGTCTCACCGGATGAAGGGATAAGACTTAGAGTATAACTATCCATGATTAATTTAAGCTATAGCGCCCCTGTTTTAGAGGTGTGGTTATTAAGATGTTAGTAGATAGTAAAGTCGTGGTTTTCCCCCGATGCGGTTTTCGCGTTCCAAAAAAAGGAGTTTTAAAGCTAGTTTCGCATACGGCGGTAGTTTAAGCGAGACAGAATTTAGGGGTAGCGATCCCGGCTAAATAGGGTGTTGGGTTCGGGGTCAAGGAGTCATATTGCCAACCCCGAGACCTACGCGAGTGAGAAGTTGCGGTGGGTTAGTCAGAGTTGTAGTGTTGCGAATGAAGAAATTTGAGTGGGGTGGGAGGTTGGGGAAGAGAAGGTATTGGAGTTGAGATTTCGCGGTTGCTACCCCGAAAACTCAGGGTTCGCTTGAGCCTGACTGGGTCATCACCCCACATCATAGACATCATATGCCGTGAACGTTATATCACATTCTTGGTTTTATGACTGCAGATAGCCGAAGACGTCATTTGAATCAGAGGGCGTAGTGCGTGAGGAACTAGGGGCGTGATCTCTCAGTTATACAAGTCTCCGTTGCTAATTCCGGTGTAACCCCTCAATGGCCTGTTATATCGCAAAGGAATGTTACCCAAGTCCAGTGTCTCGAGCTCCTCAAATCACAAACCTACAATCTCGGCTTTCCAGTGAAATGAATTACTCATTCCTTCCTCATCAGATCGGAATTACATATCAGGTTTCGTAACCGGTTGCAGAAGCTGCAAGTACCCCTCAGTCATCGTATACGGACCCGGAGCAAACTTGGGTTTCCCATCATCTTCTGCCAATGCATAGCTATCGAAGATAGTACCCTTGACACCTTTATCATCCTATATCACATTGTCAGTCCGAACCTTCGACATTAAGCGAAAAGAACCCAAAATGAAAAGAGAGAGGAGGAAAGATGGGAGGTGAAAATAATACACACCACATCATAAGGCTGCAACCACCTCCAAAGCGCCTTCCCACTAATTGGCACCCTCACCGCGGGCGCATCAGGATCCGGTTTCGCCAGCTTATCCGGATCAACGACCTGCTTCGCCTGGAACTTGCCTCTATACTTCGTCGGCACATCACTGGTCATCAACATCGGTCCGAGATGGAAGAACGCCGTCATCTTCCGACACGCATCTTGGATGGTCCATAAAGGCAGCGTGAGTGACACGATGGGCAGGATGGGCGTGTATGCGTGGATGGGTGTAAAGGGGTCGACCAGCATCGCTGCTAGGCGGAAATTCTTGGTGCTCGAGTCAAAGGGGGCGGAGGAGTCTGTCCATGTCGGTATTAGCGGCTGTCCAAAACCGCCAGGTGAGGTCTCGGAGATCATTTGGCGGGGGTCGGTGTTCTCGGGAAACAGGTGGTCTGTGAAGTACGTGTGGATCTTAGAGAAGTCTGTCACGCCGGTGTCTTTGTTGATATCCCAGTAGGCGACCAGGCCATCGAAGGGTCGCGTGGAATCCCCGAATTTCACGGGGATTTCGTATTTGTCGAGCGTTTCTTCCGGGTTTATGGCTGGTGAGCCGATTGTTTGTTGGGGTTGAAGGGGTGGGGTGGAGAGTTCGAGGGACCAGCGCGTGTTGACTAGGGCGAGGGGCTTGCCGACTATGCTGGTGAGGTAGTTGCTATAGTCGGGTGGGGCGTGGGGTGTAGAGTCGACGGATTGGTTGATCATGTAGAAGAATGCTTGCAAGTAGATGGTGTTGTTCGTGAATGATGATATTAGCTGGTCTAGTTGCTTGTTTGTGTTGAGTACCGTGGGCAGCTTTTCGAAGGGCAGATACTTGACTGCGTTGCCAACTGTCCCGCCCGGTCCCCCAATTCGTACCTCAGTGTAGAAAGTGCCATCGGCGAGGAAGAATTGCAGCCCGTAATTCGCATAATTGATGATAACCCAGCCCCAAATAGGTTGGTCCTACAGAAATCATTAGCAAAATGCCAGAGTCTGCAAGCGTAAAATAGAGGTAGAAGAGCCATACCCAATCATTTACGGGCACGAAGGCTGTAGAACCAGAAGCTGGATCTGGCTGCTCTGGCAGAACATAAGAAGCATTCAGCCTCGTGTCCTGATTGATACTGGGACTCAGTTGGAAGAATCTCGAGAGTGCCTCTTGCCCTGTGGTCGTGAGAGGTACTGGCGGCTGCTTAGGATCAGCAGTTGTAGTGGGTCGAGTGACGGATACTGGGTCGCGATAGATAACATTTGGCAGAAAATCATGCGGACTTTTGGGATTCTGAAGAGCACCAGGAGCGAAGTAGTCCGAAATACACGGATAGACAGACGGTGGCGGAAATGTTGGCTTGGCTGGTATTGGCGTCGGAGTAATGGCGCAGACAGCCTGACCGAACTTGTCGATTATGTTGAATTTGGTAAACATTACTTGCCCGTGAGTGGCCGCCTTGAACCCAGCTGGAGATGATGGATCAGATGGAAAGCCGACAAGATTTCCGTAGGGTGTGAGTGCACTTTGCGTTTTGGTCTTGTCAAGTGTCATAGAGTCAAAGACTGGGTCGGTCGGTGGATTGGTCACGATCCTGGTGGCGTTTACTGCTGCAGTGAGAGGAACAAGATCGCCCTCTGGTGCTTTCGGGTCTCGAGCAAGTGGCTTTATATGAGATCCTTCAACGAGCGTGAGAAGGTGGTTCGTAAACCCCGACAGTGGACAAGAGATGTATTGCATTTGATCGATCTTGGTATTCAGTGCCAAAATTTCCTTCTCGTTTAGACCGTAGGTTTTTATGACCTCTTCGGTCATCGGGACTTGCTTAATCATGCTTTTGAGGGAGAAAATTTGCTGGGGGAGAACAAGGGTGCGGCCAGAAACAATTCGCTGGTCTTTCTGGTTGTTTGGATCAGCATTGAGATCCTCGTCGATTTTGTACCTGACCATTGGGTGGACAGGGATTCCTGAGTTGAATGTCTCTACGTGCCATTTACTCCTTTCTATGTGGACATACAGGGCTTCCCATTCCACGTATAGTCTGTCTGATATTAGCACTGGTTAAGTCAGGGTGTGGGAGGGCAGTGAGGTGACTGACGGGAAAAACGGTTGAGTATCGTTCCACACCTTCCATCCAGAACGCTGAGCTTGAGCGGGGTCTTTGGAATTGGGATCTGGTCGTACCAGAAACTCCGCTAGCAAGCCTTGTGCCAAGGACCGGACCGCTCCAAGGTCCTTGGGGACCTTCGAGTCAAATGTTCTTGGTCCAGCCACCAATTGTGCTTCAAATCTACAAAGGAGAGGATCGGAGAAGTTTGCGGGCCAGCCACTGGCCATGCCAGAAATGCAGACTGTAGGATCTTTTCGAATGTAAAAAGGCGGCTTCGTTGTCCTTTTGTATGGTTGACGTGGTGGGGTTGGTTTACCCGGGATTATAATCTCCTTTCCGTTAGAGTCAAGATTTGTAGTAGCTGTGATAAAGTCTTGTTTGGCTTTTTGACGTGCCTCTAAGAGGACAATGTTTTCAAATATCCCTTTTACAAGTTTCTCGAGAGCATCGTGATCCTTAACAGCCTGAGGGGTGACGAGGTTGGTCAATGGATCCTGAACCAAATTCCACCAGGTGGCAAACAAGGTCCATCGCATCAGCTCCAACTCTCTACTTGTGGCATCAAGGATTGCTTGAGCTGAGTTGAGTTGATGGAGGGTCGTCACTTCGGCGGTAGATGGAGTAGGAGGGCCATGACCTGTTTCAGCTCTTCCGTCATAATGCCAGACAGCCCCTCCGAAGGCCTCTGCGTAGTTGTGACCGTAGAGTAGATCCTGAGCCTTCACTTGCGAGTCATACCCGTCATCTTGAGCAATAAGAAGTCCTGCAAGTTTACGAATTCCGTTGCTGAGATCTGTTAAATTCCCCGACGGGCCATCTGCATGGGCGTCGAGGTAAGTCAGAAGAGCGTCCCTACTTGTTGTTAGTCCTGAAAAGTATTCCATTGATGGAGCATACAGTGGGGTTGTGCCAACTGAAAGAGGCTCCATGAACACATCGGAATGGAAATTTGTGCCGGCCTCGTCGGCTTTCACAGTTGTTGGGCTCCCTCCTCTTCTGAAATGAACGTCGTAGATAGAACTGTGACATAATATTCTCGCACTGCTCTTGGAGTCCTTCTGTGCTTTTGCTGTGGGGGGTCTGTACTCCAACCCAAGGTCATATATAACTCTGGAAGCCGCTCCTCCAGAGTGTTTTGAAATTCTCCTCCAGGAGGATCGGTATTTGCAGTGAGTGGATCGTCTTTGGGGTTAGAATGCCATCCAATTACGATGTAATCGGAAATAGCCTCCGTCAAGTAAACAGGTATGTCGTTACCCTTGGAGTCTTTGCCTGGGTACATGTAGTTGTCTCTAATTGAGAACACGTTTGAGTTGTGAAACGTGTAATCTGCAAAGAGCGGATTGGAGGAGGTCATAGTAGTGAGGGGAACAGATGGTGCAGGGGGGTTCTGTTCGGTCCAAGTGTCGATACTTGCCTTCATGCCGATAAAAGCCTCTGCTTGTTTTTCGACTGTGTCGTCACCATTGCCAGTTGGGTCTATCAAAGGAGAAACATCAGTCTCAAGATCAAAGTCCTCAAGCCCACGCAGATCTGGATTTTGTGATCTGAGTCCTTTTCCAAAGTTTGCAAGGCCCAGCTTATCAGGCAATTGGTTAATTTTCCAGAATCTGTCACTCTCCACCACCCACCCCTCGAAGTCAGGAACGGTTATATCTTGACCAGGAGGAGCTGTGTGAAGCGTAAGGTGCCGAATGACCAGCCATCGATTTGGTACAAGCGGGAATGAAGGACTTGAAGCAGTCGGGGTTGAATTGCCCGTGGTATTTGCCGGAGGTACATAAGAATCCGTTTTCTGATGTCCAGATCTGTAGTACCGAGGAAGACTCCAATGCAGGTAGGTTCCTGGAATATAATCAGTTCAAAAGCGATGGTATTGGACGCAGCCGTTGCAATGCCTGTGAATCGAGCTGGCGGCGGAACATGTGACCTTACCAATTCGATTTTCACGAGGGACGTGAGTGCCTGTTTTAGGATCTGTTGAGCCCAAATCGCTCAATCGAGGGTTGAAATTTGCTGGTGTTGACTTATGGAGGTCTACATGATCCAGAATGTCGTGCTGAAGAACGGCATCCTTCAGTCTCAGTCCCGTGTAATCCGGCTGGGTTACAGGGCATATTCGGGACGTGTGATTCTGAGCGTCTGCCAGACTTGCTGTGAGGCAGAAAGCATCCATATCCATGGGAACCAAAATGTTGCCCGCCATGATTAAGGAATTAGGAGGCTCCGATTTGCCAACTTTGCTGTAATCACGTTATTAGCTTGTTTCCCCGGATCTAGAGTATTCGTACCAAGAACTGTATGAGATCAAATGGATAAGCTCGCAATTTCCTCAGTTGAACTCTGTTGGTAGCCGAGAAGTGCTCAGGTAAGTAGATGTTCCAAAATGATTGCCAAGCGCAGCAACACCCACAAAACTCCGGGACACGCAAAGCATGGAGCCGGGCAGCGACCAACAGAGTTTCAATCGTCGATTGATTTAGTAGCTGCACTACAGAGCGCGTTTTCTGCTTCAAAGCGCCATCATTGCGCCGAAAGGCCTGACCACGCCAGATGGGGCGGTGGATAAAGCGGCGATGGGTGAGCTGCAGGTTCAGCTAACGCCACAGTTGGTGATGCGGTAAGGAGTGCAGGCAATGTCAGGCAAGGAGGAAGGATTGGGCTTGAGTATGGATAGGGTCAGCGCTAAAACCGCGCCAGAATTCAAGCCAAAAGCCACTAGTTTTATAAATTCCCCGGGGCTGACCACCCACCACCCTATCCTCTCCTGTTGTGGACAGCTGAGCTCGCTGGGGTCACTAGGGTGTACTGCAACTCAGGAGCTCCCCCTGTCCAGCTTCCCCGCACCCAGTGATCCAGCTCTGCGGGGACAGTGACATTTCGACGGGATGAGCTCTGTTCAGACACTGCAGAGTTGCAACACGACCGCGGCGCCTCTGGACTGTCTGCAGGCATGCCGGCATGTGAGCTCGAGATAGCTCCACAGCATGCAGATGAGCGAAGATGAAGTCGCTGAATTGAACTTGGTGCACTGGACCAGCTGGTTCACGCTGAAGCCATCCTGCACACGTCCAAGAAGACAGTTTCCGCTTTCCTCTTCCCTTTGCCTCTGCGCACTGCTGGAACGCCACAAAGCAGCCCCGGAATTACCAATTCCACAGCTCTCAGGCCGGTGACAGGTCAATATGCTCTGTATGATTTCGTCAATTGTTGTTCTCTGCACCAATGTACTCGTAACGTGACTGAGAGCAGTCTTCGGTTTCCCATTTCCCATTTCCATTTCGAATACGTTGATTTGGTCATTTCAATTCGTGCTGCGGACTTACGATCGGAGTCTTCACTGCTGCTATGGTTTTTGGAAGATCTCAGCCTTCTCGATTCCGGACAGCCGTTGAATGCGTTTGCAAGCTTCAGTGAACCATCCATAGATTTTGATCATTCACTTGAGCAACCTCCATCATGGCGACGGCTGCTCTACTCGCAAATCAACACGTTGCTCAGCAGATTGCAGCTTCTTCCCCCTTGCCTGCGCAGGCAGATCATGCGGATCCCACCATGGTGGGGCAAGGGAAGATGAAGCTGTATTCATTCTACGAGCCCAGTCTTGTTGGTGGAGAATACTGGATCGACGCCTTTCAAACCATTTCCGTCGATGCTCCAGACCCAGAAACTCAAAAACGGTCAGTCCAGAAACGGTCGGTCTTCAATTACCTCTCAAAACCGACTCCGCCAACAGATCCCGAAAATGCTGTTCGGCAAGTCCAGAAGTTCGAAGTTGTTGCCCCCCAATTCTCGATTCCTCTCGACGACATTGACACACATTATCCTCCTGATGGACATCAAGATGAAGGACGAGTCCTGCCACACGTCGTTTTCAACGACCCTCATCTTCCCTGGGAAAGATGGCCTGGCGACGAAGACCCTTTCCGGGGACCCTCAGCCGGGAATAGGGAATCAGTACCTTGGCTTGCAGTGATTGTCTTCGACCCCGAGGAGTTGCTCCTGGATGCGACTGAGATATCTGAACTGAAAATACCAACCATGAAAGTAATATCCGCAGACGGAGCTCAACCGTTACCTACCAAAGTTCCACCTTCAGGCGCCTATCCTATGTCTGTCCAGGATTATCTTTCCATAAACAAGTACTCCAGAGTAGCCTATGAGAAAGATCCGCTGTTCGACGACGAATTGTCAATTTCTCAGGAGGGCATGAAGGCTATCTTCCCAAAAAAGGACTTGTTCAAAGAACTTTTTGGGACCCTCGATCTCCTGGAGCAAAGCAAAAGCCTCGCACATGTGCGAAACATCAACACCACTGGAATGCCAGATGCAGGCGTCGGAGAAACTGGGCTATTTTCTGTCATTATATCTAGACGGACTGGACCGGTAAACTTGACCGTGCCTAAAACCCAAATGGCACACTTGATTTCGATCGAGCATTTCGATGAAACCATTAAGAGGGACTTCCACCCAGGGCCGTCGCCTCCAATTCCGGCCGAACAGGCGAAGGCGACTCGCATTGGACTCGTCTCTCTGTTTTCTTGGACATATACCGCCTTACCTCCGAATCCAGTCAACTTCCTGGACAGCATGATTGCCATTGGAAACAGCACACAGGTGCTGAGACCTGATAAGGAAATTCTGGCCAACGTAAAGAACGCAAATCTGAAGAAGAGGCTCGACAGCGGATATGTCTTTTCGCGCTGGCGGGCCCAGACTGGAGAAGAGACAGTTGCCTTCAATCGTGGACCTTTAGTTCCTGCTCCAGTAGCATCTCCCGGATCCGACTCCAAATGGCCTGGATCGTCGAACTATGGGACAGACTACCAAATTCTGGACAAAGATCTAGGTGTGATGGACGTCAGTGAGTAGTCCTTGGAATGTTGTTCATCTGGATTCAATGGACTGATCTGACCTAGGCTATTCATCTGCATGGCAATTGGGAAAGACTCTTGCGATCGCTGATCGAGTCTTCGCTGCAGCGCTCATGAGATTTCGAGGCCTGGTATACAACAAAGCCGCAAGCGAGACTCGTACAACTGTCAGTACTATGAATCCAGCTGGAGCTCTTTTCGAGTCAATCTCTAGCCACCTCGACAAAATGGTAGACCTCAGCAAGTCCAGCCCCGTAACTCCTGTGAGGTTAGCCCCACCTCAAAACAAGCAGATAGCTGCTGGAATCAACGATTCCGTTGTTCAGCCAACATTCCAAGATAATCTCAAGACGGAGACTTTCAAGCAGATGAAGGCTCAGGATTTGACAGCAGGTGATGGAGCCGGAACGGCGTGGTACAATGGGTTCAATAAACCAGTGAACAGTGATTGGGCGGTGATCGCGAACTGGATAACCAGCAAGCTGTTTCTTGAAGGGATTCCAGCCCAATATCTGATCGTTGATCCTTCACACCTTCCAATGGAAAGACTGAGATTCTTTCACATTGATCCAAATTGGCTCGACTGCCTAATTGACGGAGCTCTGTCAACATGTAATCATGCTGACCGCGAAGGTAAATCATCATACTGCATTTCTGTCGAATCCACTATTCTAACGGGCTGCAGACGATATAATCAGAAAGTTGATCAAAGATGGCTATAACGAGTACCTTCAGCAACTGCAACCGGGCGGCAAATACACACCACAGACTCCGAAATTCGGATTCATCCTTCGATCTGCTGTTGTCAAAGCTTTCCCAGGATTGCACATCGACATTCCATTTCCAAAGACGGTTGACACCACGATCGAGACTCGAGCTCCCATCAGTCATTTGACCGCAATAAATGACACAACTCTGATGTGTCTTTTAGACCGTCTGCCAGAAGAACTCGAGAAAATACAACTGACTCAACCACCGCATCAACAACGCTTCTCACTTGGCGAGAGCATAACGCCTGGGAAAGACTTGGACCCACCAAGTGTCGAATTCGAACTTCTCGAGCTTGTCACAGACAAGGACCACATCCCACTAGGAGACGAAGGGCAATGGGATCGCATTCCCGCGAAACCTCCCATCTCCTCAACCACGGTCTGGGATCCGCACACCAGATGTATGGATATGCCAGAACTGAAAACGCTCATCTTGAACAACATGACGAAAAACCCGCAGAACAAATCCTGCGAGTTTTATAAGGATCCTATTGTTACCTCATTACCCATTGCTTTGCAGCTCAACGATCCATGCTACTACCTCAACTACAAGAACCTAACTCCAGTCTACCAACCCCAAACTCCACGACAACTCTGGTCCGGACCCACAGCCGGAGCACCGACCACAGCCCCCACACCACCAACACCCGCCCTCCCCATCGCAAGCCCCAACCTACCAATAGCAATCATCCCCTCCCAACCGACCACGGCCCCAATCCAAACCCTCACACCCCCTCACATCCAAACCGGCATCTCCACCACACCAACCCTAAAAGGCACCGGCCCTGCCATAACCGGCACACCACACATCCAATATACGATCTCCATCTTCCCCGACTACCTCCCCTACGCCAAAGCCTCGCATCCCGACTTCACAATCCCAACCCACAACACGTATCTCATGGACCTAATCTTCAGCATCAAGCGCACCAACCTACCATCCGCTAACGACACGTTCTCTCTCTCGAGTATCGTGCTGGACATCCCTCTCAGTCCAGCCAACGGCAAGGATCCAGTTCCAGAGCCGTTACTCAAATATCCCTACGCGGGCCCAGGACCTCGAATGCTTTCGAACCTCCGGTTCACAGTCTCTCTAAACCGCGTAGGCAACATTTTACAATGTGTACTCGTCCCGAGGGGGAAAACGGCAGTCAGCATGCTAGACAGACGACTCATGGATCTCAGTTTCAAGCTAAGTCAATGCGAAATTGCGGAGATTGTCAAGCCGCAGGGAGTTAGCTATCCGCGGGGCAGTGGCAAGACGGGTGTTGTAAGGGATCTGGGGGTTGTTAGTGTGGGGTGGAGGGAGGGGTATACGTTTGCGGAGGGGGCGAGGCAGGGGGTTGTGGGGAGTGATGCGCCGGTTGCGGTGTTTAAGGATAAGGGGGGGAGTGATGTTTTTTGAGGGGATGTTGGTCTTGAATTCGGTTTCGCAAAGAAGGTGATAGGGAAGAATTTTGTATCGTATGAGGTAACAAAGTTTGGTTATTGGTAATGAAATTTTATTTTCTAGAAGTCATAGGTCACCTGTCAAAATTCAAATTATATCAATAGCTATTGCCTCTCCAAGTCCTCATCCACAAGCTCATTTTTATATACCATTACACCTTCTCTACCACCACTAACCAAACCCTAGCTATCTCTCGTCTCCTCATGCCTACGCCCATGCTTTTCCCTCTCCTCCCCCGCCCCAACCCCCGCAAAACTGGGCACCCCCCAAACAACAACCATGCACCCCGTTGCCAAAAACGCCGCAAACCACCCAATACTAGCATAAATCACGCTCGCCTTCCCCTGAATCCAAGGTCCACTACTCGCACTAATACTAATATTCGTAGCATACGCACCATTCGGCAACGCGCTTTGAATCAAACCCAAGACGCCGTAGAACTGTGCTAACGCTAGCATTATCCCGCTCACGGAGAGACTGAATATGATCCAGATGTTGATAAGTTGGACTGGGGAAGTAGGGGAGGTGTGGGTGTGCTGTGTGGGACGGAGGTGAGAGAGCGGGAGAAACAGGAGGGTGGTGAGGAGTGCGAGCCCGCTGAAGATGGAGGAGGAGACGGTTAGGGAGGCGGCCATGTGGATTTGTTGGCATTGGCGTGGGTCGCCGTAGGCGGGGTTGTCTTGGCCATTGGGGAGGTTCGTGCCCGCGAGGGTTTCGCAGGCGCGGTGGCCGAAGGAGGTGAGTGAGTGGCGGGTGCAGAGGACTGTATGGTCACCAGCTATTTCATGGATTCTCGTCAGTTTCTGTATCTGAGGTTTAGAGAAGGGGATTGGAATTGGACAACTGGGAGAGGAGAGATAGAAGGAAAAGGGAGAAATACGCTGGGGATTAGCAGGCCGTCCACACGTCCAGAATGGAGATCGATAGATTGTCCATAGGGGTTTGATTTGCTGGTCGAGAGCTACCACTTCCCCTTCAGAATAGAAGTTTTGGTATGCCCATTGTTTTGACGTGGTGCTCAGGACGGTGAAGATGAAAGAGATGATAATGAGGACTAGAGGGATGAACCCAGCAATCTTAGAAATCAGACGCATTGTAGACAACTCGTTGGATCAATGGCTTAGGAAGAAAGGAAGGTGGGAAGAGGGAGAGCAAGCTGGCGATGAGTTTTGACGTTGTTGACCAAATTTTATCCTGGGACGTGGTCAGCGGGGCTCCAGCAGCTCCGTAGAGCTCCCTAAGAAGGAAATTGCCGGGGAACTTTTTTTTGTTTAAGGCGGCGGGATCGAGGCTTGAATGAAGCTTCAAAGAGTGAGACTGAGACTGCAGGCATGCGATACGACCCTGAACTAGCGGGATAGTCCCACTCGCTAGCCGCTGTGGTACATCCCTGCATTTGAGACAGCTGACAACCAGGTGGATATTACCGTGAAGCATAGAAGAGAAGCATAATATCGAAAAATGTAATGAAACTTGGTATTCTGTTATAAAATAAAATGCAGTAATGATTTTATACAGGTGGGAGTACCTACGAGGCGAAATAAATGTTATCATGTCACTTGATTTTCAGGGGTTCGCTTACGAATCTGGAGATTTGCAGGGTAGGATTTTCAGGCTTGGAATGAAATTTAGCTCGTTTATGAGCGCTGAGTAATCACCACACCTCCTAATTTGCGTTTCCTCCAGCTCGCCCAAACCTCTCTTTAATTCATCATTGCGATCAATATAAAACCATCACATTTACCTTATTTCATCATTCAATTGTAACCTTAACATGCAGGCGTGGCATGTTTGGCTCAGCTGATTTCCCTTAGCTTGAGAATGAGACGGCTTGCATGTGCATTGCATGTGCACATGGCGTCCAACTCTGAGCTGAAATGCACCTCACTGCAAACTCTATTTGTGGCGTCGCTGAACACTCGGCAGCGAAGATGTTCCACGTTCCTTGGACCTTCCTGGGGGAGCTCTGAATTGGGCATGGGGTTTTCTCTAATGGCTGCGACCCGAACAATGACTCCAAGTCCGTCATGTGAGATCGATACCATCGCCGGCGCGACGGACCCTTCAGTATCGTGCTCATTGTGACGGTCTGAATCGTCTCACTCGGGGAGCGAAATACCTGGATGAGCACGCTGCTCTCGATGTCCAGAATACCTCACCATGTCCGCGTCGACAATTGACTACGAGGTTCATTCCTTACATATCAATGTGGGAAATGGCGACGGTGCGATCCATCTGCTTGTTGAACCAGGCGAGACGACAAACACAGTGCACCGAGCAATCTTGGTGGATGGAGGAAAGCCAACTGCAGTTGACCAGATCCTGAAAACAATCAAATATGTGGAGGATACATACGCAATTGTGGACCCTGATGGAAATCCTCAAGTTGATGATCATTCGGCAGCAGCCAAGAAGCCTGCACAATTGAGATTCGATGGAATTGTGGTTTCGAGATGGGCGATAGACCACTCGGCAGGGTAAGAACTAAGGAGTCTTCATCTTTTCACCCCATTTCTTCCACGTGTTGTGTTGTATGTTTTATTACCCCGCATGGTCTCCCCAAGCAACGCGTCTTCATCCTTCTCTACCAGCTGTCTTTATTTGGTCAAAATTAAAACCTTCAACATTCTAGTGTACTCGCACTCATCAACCAACAACTCAAGGAAGACCAGCCAGATCCTGCACTACCACGGAAAAGTAGTGATCAGACCAAAACACTTGGCCCTTGCTCTTTCATGAGATATGATGCTAGCCAGAACCCCAAAACAAATTTCTACTCGGCCTTTTGGGATGGCCCAACTGGTTCTTCTACTCTTGCAAAGAGTACCAAACTGCCGCCTCCAACACCTCAAATCAAGATTTCATCGCCTGCTCCAACTGGGACACCCCCTGCAACACCACCTGCCGCTCCAAAATTCACGGTGAACACGGTCAACCGCGCAGTGGATTTCGTAGACAGCGAAGACGCGACCAAAAAATGGTCCAGGGTCTTCAATCTCGTCGCGACATCTACAGAGTTAATTGGCAGGGAGCTTTTCACTGGTATCATTGGAGCCGCAGGGACGGACGCAACAAAAGCCCGGAACTACGCTGGTGTGAGCAACATGCTTGATGCTCTGGCTGCTGTCCCTTACAAGAACAAGACCGGTGGGAAGATGACTGGAATCTGCTGCATTGGAGCCGATGGAGTCATTGTTTCTGACGGGACTGAGCCTGAAGCTGATACATCCCACATAGCGAAGACGTCTTCAATTGCTCTGGTGGCTGTTGTTGGAGGCACAGTAAAGCATTACTTTGCAGGGGATTCACATTATGTTGATGGTGTGTTCATTCCCACTCCATGTCGATTCCAGGCACATGACTAGAGAATACCTACTGACAGCATTACTCTACAGATGTCAATGCAGCTACGTGGATAGCATCGGACAGCGTCCCAGTGATGAAATTGGGCTATCACGGAAGTGTAGCTTCTGCGCCTGTGGACCTCGTATCCAAACTCAAACCCAGTCATTTCATCTGCTCTGTGGGCCCGAGTCTGGACCAGCTCCACCCTCGGTGGGAGCTTCTCATGTATCTACAAGCATGGGCAGGCAGCACGGATTCTGCGATCAAAAGCCCCTTCTTCCATACCACCAGTTATCCCGTCTTTTTCACGGCCCTTCCCCCAGATTCCACAACTACCACGAAGCATCTGGAATTTGAACTTTTCGCCTTCGAGGAAAACCCAACTGATGACGCTGTAACACGGTTCCAAGCAGAAGTCAACAAGTTAGATCCAGCTCTGGTTGAACGGATCCAAGAACACACCAAAGCATCGGCGAATGCAGACGGCGCATCGAAGACACGATGGCTGATTGACTTTCTTCGCAACATGTGGCCGTCCATATCGTATTCAGTCCCTGAGCAGCACCCTATCGTTGGTGCCGCAGCAGGCGGAGTTACTGTTAGCCAGGAAACCCAGATACTGTTCATCATGGCCCAGCTCACTTCATCCGAAGCTGTTATATCGTACATCAATGGCAGTCGAAAAGTAGTGAGCACGTCGAAAAGCCCAAGTCCTGACCCGGCCCATCTGACAAGTAAGTTTTCAATTTTACTTCTAGTAGTCTGTTCCGTTTAGTCCATGATGCGTATCCTCCAATACAGGAGGATGATGGTGGATTTGACCCTTGACATGCAGAGAAGCGCTTTATGTCTTAATCATAAAACTGTTTTTCTGTACCCTTGCTGAGATCATGATTCCGCAGCTTTCAAGGGATACCCCCTACCCCCGGCAGGCGCTCGCAAAACTCCATGGTTCATTGCGGATGAAAACCGATTGGACAGCGCCCCCGGTGGCGTGGTTCTCCAGACATCTCCATTTCCATTCAAGATTGATGCTACGACAGAAGACACCACAGTTTGGAAAGACAAAGACGATGAGACTCCAGCTCTCAACTTGACCACGTTCATATCAGATGGTGCATTCCCGGCCGGTGAGAAGGTCGGACCCGCGGAGGCAGCACCAACAGACGGCCAAGCAAAACTTTACTTCATTGGCGTTCCCGCTTATGCTAAGACGACCGACGGCTCAGATACCCAGGTGATTGTTGGGGCTGACGTGAACATTCACACGTTCATCTCTGGCCTCGGACCGGGGTACATTGGTGCAGAGGGCGCTGATGGGGATTTGAAAATCAATGATATATGGGGTTACTATATGAGCGTTAACATCCTGAAGACTTCGGTGACGATTGCGTCAGACTCCACAACAAAGCAGATCAACAAGATCTCTATGAATTGTGGGATGTTTGCCGACCAGACGCTAAGTTTCAGCACCGATTTCAACGAAGTTCAGTTCAACAACAAAGAGTACAATGCCGTCGGCGCTGTAATCCATAATAGCGATATTGCAATACCTGATACTGGAGTGGTTGTATGTGGTCTGGATCCTGCTGCATCGCTGAGCGGCGTGACCCTGAAGAGCCTATTGGAGACGTTTCGGTTTGAGATTACAGAAGGGTCCAAACTGGACACATTGGTGAAAAAGTTGGGTGGACTATTGAAGTTGAACATGCTGGCTGTCGACCCTGGACACGCCGCAGATGTCAACAAGGACCATCTGGAGCTGTCAGAAGTTCCTGCTTATCGAAATGCTATCTGGTGCTTTGCAGATGTATGTCGGCCTTGTTAGATGGTTAATAGTGCAGCTGCTAACATTGCAATTAGACACTGTTTCGTTTCACGGTCCGCCTCTCGTTCACAATTGACACGACAGATATCGACAAAATAAGCGATTTTCTCAATGACCACTTTGGTATTTCTGGTATCTCGGCAAAGGTATCTGCTGTGACTCAGAATGTTCGCTTCGAAGTCGAGATGACAGGAACATATCATCCAGCTAAAGATTTTGGTTACCAAGTCAAGACCGAGTCCGTTCTGCGAACGATATTCCCCATCCACCTCGGATCAGTAGATCTTGTCCTTTGCTTGGAGTTTTCGAATTCTGGCTACAGTATCGACATCCACAGCAGCGGCGTCAATTCTTTGTCAGACCTTTTCAACGCTGGAGCAGAACTTACCAAGAATGACTCAATATTGAGTGCAAGAGATGTCTTGACCGAGGCTGGCGTCTTTGGCGCCCTGGGCGAGATCCCTTTCCCCAACAACATTTGGATCTCTCGGGAATCGGCCAAGACGCAGTATGGCTTGACTTTCCTTGTCACATTCCAAGGCCAAAAGTTCGGCCTGTCATACGACTCATCTGGCATCTTCACCGGTGCTCTCATATTGCCCGTCGCCACTGCGAATAATCAAAAGCTCCTCCCAGATTATTCTATTGATCGTGATCCTGAGAATGCTGGTGGACCAGACCCGCAACCACTCTTAATCACCTCTTTGTTCGGGAGCACCTTTTCGTCGCCGCTCCCAGCGGGTCTTCCTTCGCAGATATCTGAGGCTTGGGTCGAGTATACACGCTTTGGTGCTGATGACACCCAGGTTCGTGTCTTCGGCACGATTACTTCAACCGCCTCCGCCAGTGGGAGTGTGCCCGCGATAGACATCCAATCAGTATCAGTACAGGCATCGCGCAGGAAGAAGAGCAAGACAGATCCCGCAGAAGTGACTGCTGGTGTCTCTACAACGATTCAACTGGCTGGTTCAGAACCGACGAATACTGCAATCCTCAATGCAAGTCTCAACTATGAATCAGGTGACTGGGTTTTCCACGGGAGACTCGAGAGCTTTCAATTCTCGGTCCTGTACTCCCACTTTCCCCCTGAAGTCGCCGATGCATTTGACGATGTGCTCGGGAAATTCCTGGTTCGGTTTGTCGATATCACGTACACGTACGCAAAGTCCGACGATTCAGGCAAGCCTAGAGCTGCCTCCTCATTCTTCATCTCCGGCGCCATCGACTTCGGAGGACTTGAACTTAACCTTGCCTACCAATATGTCAGCGACAAACCCAGTGGTGGCTCGGGTAAGACCGCAGGGCAGGTTGTTCAGGATGCAGCAAAGGCTACAGATCCTCACAGTGATGTCGTTCCTCCAGGGAAGTCGGTTCTTGCGGCCCCCGAAGGAACCTCTTCAACGACTTGGAAATTCGATGCTTGGCTCGGTGCAATACCTGGAACTGAAGGGGACTCGGGTGCAACAATTGGCTCCGTCTTGGATGGAATAGACTCCAGCATATCAGACCTGCTCCCCGACTTTGTCAAAAGTACCCCGATCCCAAGCGCAAGTGAGACGCCGCCGCCCATATCGATCGAAGTTGCCACTCTTGGAGAAACAGGCCAGCCACCGACTGGGCTTGCTTTCCGTGCATGGCTGAAGCTTGGAGACATTGCAATGACTTTCATACAAAAGAGCGAAAGAGTTAAGCCAACATCAGGAAAGCCTCCCGTGCAGAAGCCGAAGCGGATCCTCCGCATTTCAGTTGCCACATTGCCAACCGCAAGCAAAATCCCCCTCGTCAACGAGCTGCCTCAACCTTTTGATTCTTTGGAGTACATGTGGGTTTCAGCACCAGCCCCTGGGAAAGACGGCAAAGAAGATCCGGGCGCTGGCTACACGACAAAAGAAGTCGACGAGCTAAACGCGGACGTGCTCGGAGACAATTATCCTAAGATCTTGACGAAGGCACTCAAAAGTGGTGATGATAAAAAGACAGGTAATGATGCCACCACTAAGGCTGCGGCCGGGGACGAAATCGTTCTTCTCTCTGGTCACCACTTCCGAGTAATTCATAATGACGAAGTCATTCTCGATTACCCATTCGGCAAGAAACAATTTCCAACACCGGAACCAAAGGGAGCACCTGCCGTGAACGCCCATGCCGACACTACGACTTCCACCACTTCTCAAGCTGTAGTACACGTACCCAAACCACAAAATAAATTGGATGCCGATCCAGCGCCCGCAGACGGAGATGCCCCGGTATCCAAAGGAAAGATCGGCAAAACGATTGGCCCATTGACAATCTCAAATGTCGGAGTGAAGCTCGACGACGGCTTCTTCTGGCTTACGATAGACGCCGAACTTGCTCTTGGCCCGATTTCGTTTGATCTCATTGGCTTCGGTATTGGCTTCAACTTGAAGAGAGCCGACAAAGGTCTCAGCTTGGCAAGTATCGAGAGTCTTGCTGCTTCAATACAAATCCAGCTCCATGGCCTGGGACTTGGATTCGAAAGGCCACCTATTACCATTGCGGGCGTCTTCATGCATGATGATGTGGGCGGGGTCAGCAGCTACAGTGGCGGGGTAGCTGTTGGCTTCCCTCCGTACACGCTTGTTGCTGTCGGCGAGTATGATGAAGTGCATACCGCCACTGAGTCCTACAAGTCGGTATTCATATTCGCTAAGCTTGATGGTCCTTTGATTGAAGTAAGTCGTACCAAAGCCTCTACCTACATGATTATGCTGACTCCATACAGCTCGAATTTGCGACCATTGAAGGCGTGCGACTCGGTTTTGGCTTCAACAACATTGTCGTCACACCAGATCTGGATCACCTCACTTCGTTCCCATTCATCAGTGACTCCGCCTATGCATCTGCAGGAGGTAGCAACGATCCAATGAAAGTCCTTGCTGCGATCCAAGCTTCAATACAGCTACAAAACGGCGCCCTTTGGCTCGCAGCGGGTATGAAGATTACAGCATTTGACGTCTTGTCAATTACTGCTGTCGCTCTGGTAGAGTTCTCGAAAGCAGGATGTGACATCTCACTGTTCTGCGATGGAATGGCAAGCATGCCGCCCGATGCTGGGCCCGCGCAGTCGATTATCTATGTAGAGGTAACATCATGCTCTAATTATTTTCAAACAATACTGATCTATCCAGGTTGTGATGGTAATCGAGTTGAACGTTTCACAAGGGTTCTTCCGGTGCGAAGCCGCTCTTGCTCCGACCTCGTTCATTCTCGTGCCCCAATGCCACCTCTTTGGTGGCTTCGCGCTTTGCTATTGGTTTCCCCCTTCAGACTATGCTGGCGACTTTGTCTTCACAATTGGTGGCTTTCACAGGTCGTATACGCCACCTCCCCATTATCCAGTACCTCATCGTATTGGGTATGCTTGCAAAATGGGAGACAATCTGTCTGTCTCCGGAGAAGCATACTTTGCAGTAAGTAAAACAGTTCCGTGCCTAGAATGCGCTTTTCTGACCATGCTAGATCACACCAACGTGTTGTATGGGCGGAGGCCATTACCACGTGCAGATTGATGTCGGACCTATCTCGGCCTACTTGGATGCCTACGCCGATTTCTTGATCAATTATAAGCCTTTCCACTACATCGCTGACTTGGGTGTCGACGTTGGTGTCACTTTCAACGCTGATTTCTGGATCATTCATATTGTAAGCCATAACTGTACTGGTGGTGATAAACTGTGGCCTGACTCTTTGAATAGCACATCAGCTGCCATGTTGGTGCTCATTTGCACCTCGAAGGACCTGAATTTGGCGGAAAAGCTGATGTCGATTTCTACCTGTTTGGTGAGTCCTTTGATTTAGATGTGTGGTTCAGACTAACTGTGTAAAGGCTTTACTGTGTACTTTGGAGCCAGTCCTAAACCGCCACCAGCGCTTCTTCTCAACCGCGACCTTGATGCTAACGGAAAAGACATTGGCCCAGGCGGCTTCTACAAAATTTGCAAGCTGCCAGGTCCAGCTGGTACCACCCCACCACCAGGACAGGGCCCAGTAAGCACCGCCGATCCAGAAATGACCAACCTGCACGTTACCTTGGAGGATGGGGCATACACGGGAGGATCAGCCAAGACGGCAGACTCGAACGATGCATCGAATCCAGCTACCGTTCCAGGAACTATTTGGAAAGTTCGAGCAGGCGCTTTCCGCTTCCGCATCACCTGCGATTTCTCCATCAGCAGTTACACCATCAACCATGAAACCCCAAAACTAGCCCGTGGTCCAGAAGACCCGAATCCTCCAGCAGAAGCAGCTATCTTCGCTTTCCCGATGCACAACACGGTTCCCATTGATTCGAACCTCTGCGTCTACATCGTAAAGGCAGAGGACCTTCCAAACGCTACGATTCCACAACCAACGGGCACGAATCCCGTCCTAACAGATGCGCAAATAGCTGGCATCCAAGGGTTTAACAACCAACCGTTCAAGCCGGCATTCGTGATTAAACCAGTGCCCAAAGCTCTATGGCAATCTTACGATTCCCCCCTCGATAGACTTGCAGGCAATACAACTGTTCCAACCGTCGACTTGGCAATGGGCATCACGGTCGGCGCACCATCGCCGAAGCTATCCGCCGATAAGATCGACTTCGCTTTCAACGCTCTAGAAGCCATGCGCGCGAACGTCTTCGGTGAAGACATCGATGATCCGCCCATCGACCCAACTCTCCCGACACAAACGAGCTGGGCACCTCATCCTGTGGATCACCCTTCCGAACCAGCTGGTTGGAAGGAAGTCAAGGGACTGTGGAAGAGCAATGCTGCGGAGTTGGGAGCGCAGTTGAGTCTGTGTATGAGTGCGTTGGGGTGGGACCAGCCACCCCCGGAGGGGAAGAGCGTGGGTGTTGGGGGCCCGATGGAGCTGTGGGTTGAGGGGGATAGGAAGCCTTGGGAGCTGAATCCTGGGTTCCCTGAGGTTTTGAAGGAGAAGTTGGAGAGTTGTTATTTGACTTTACCGCAGATTGCTGGGGCCGCATAGTGTTCTTGGGATTCAATTTTCACGCATGTATAGGTTAACGAGCATATGCACAAGCTCGAATGCAGAGATTGAGTAGTTGAAGACATAAATGTTGGGTTTTCTAAGCAATTAATAACATCTCCTTTAACTCTCAATTTTTCCCTCTAATGAATCATGCAAACAGTCTAAATTGAACGAATGGACAGTCTTCAAGATTTAAACAATACCTTCCATGAAATGCACCATACCCAATGCTCGTTCCTTCCCAAATGCTGAATTGTATGCCGAGGTTCTTCAGTTATCAACGACGCACTTCCAGCTGCTGGACTTGTTGTCGATCCAGCTAGGGAATTGCCTGCTTCCAGGGCTGGCGTTGAAGCTAAAGCCGGTGCCCTTGCAGTTGGCATCACTGTTCAATAAAAAGATCAGCAAGTATTTCTTCACCACTTGATGCTTCTCCTTGTCGATCTTCGAGGTACTTGGAGAGAATTAACTTACACCCAAGTTGTGCAACGGAATCCAGGCTTCGACTTTGCAGAAGTGATGTTGTCCTCGAACCCAGTACCACTAAGGTTGACACAAGTCCCGACGGTGCTAGCACCAGTGCGCTTGAGACCCAAGAAACCACTTTCAACCGAATTAGTCCTTAAGTTTGATGGTATTGAAGATTGACTCAATAGAAGGCGAACTTACGCATCTTGCCAGAAATCAACCAGATCTTGCTTGGCTGCTGCATCGGCTGCTGGTGCTGGGTCTGCCACTGGGGCAGCGATTGCCAAAGTGGCGATCATGGAGAAGGCAATGGTGCTGAAGAATTGCATTTTGACTGGGTGTTGCCTTTTAGATTGAGAGTGTGAGAAGCAAAAGCGTCGAGATGTGGAAAACGGATATCTGTTCGTTTGAATTGGGAGTTGATGCTGATGATGAGGAGCAAAATGGGCAGGAAAGTAGTTGTATTTATACAAAAAGGGGGGCAAAAGCGTCTACACGAAGCATGATCTTAGTCCTCTAACAAAGCTCTATCGAGCATTACATTGCATCACCATTGAGGATCAGCTGAACAAATCGACAAGAACTTCCTCACATCAGTTCTATTCTCGATGTGGCGTCGGCCGAGATCAGATGCAAGGTGTCGGCAATATGGTACTATTCTGGCTGAAAGCAATTTCGTGCTTACTGAAATGTGCTCTCGTGCGCTGTCGAGATTCTCACAATGCCTCGTCCTAACTAGACGAGCCATTGAAAGAACCTTTTGACTGAAAGAAGAGGAATGTGATGTCCAAGTCTCGCATATCGGTTCCGATCAAGATGCTCCAAATTTGGAACCATACCATGCCAGAGTTTTCTGCATTCAGCAGGATTCAAGGTTGTTTTAGACATCAGGCTTGCGCATGGTCTGCTCCATCCACGTGGATGGCACGGGCTGTGTCCTGATTTGTCACGATTGCATTCAGTGACCAGTATTTACCCAATGAATATTCCCCAAGTAAAGACAGACTTTGCTACCACAGCCGTATAACCAGTCTCTTGGGGTATTGGCTGAGGTCGGACAGCGCTGCGGATGGTTGCCAAGGTCCCTCCAAAAGTCTAATGCTCCTGAGCATCTAAAAAAGCACCGAGAGCCAGGATTGTTTCATATATCTGACTAGTCTTGGCAGTTCTATTTCAGGCTTAGAAGAGACGAATTCTGTGCCTTAGTGCTTATCGGGTATATGGATGCACCTAATCCCCAGGTTCTTACAGGACTGTAAGCGCATGGCGGCTCACCTCACCTCCGCTTCGGAGAATAAATTAAGAATGCTGATCGGAAAATCACGGTACCAGGATCCACCTGCAGATCAAATTAGATTGTTATGATGTGTAAGTTGTAGGATTATATGATAAGCAGCTTCCTTCTTGGCATTAGGGACAGGTCGCGCCGTGAAGCAATTTATCGCGGCCGCCACTGGTCTAGAAGTGACCAACAACGATGATATTAATCCTTTAATTTAATAGATTTTCTAGAAAGACTTTTGATCGTGCAATCTAGACCTGAATATTTACTAGTCGGTGTGAGAGATTATTCTGAAAGGGAATTGAGGCGCTTGAGTCATGTGGTGCTCGGTTCCTCTGAACCCCGACGGCTCTCACTCAGCTGACGCAGTTACCTCTACCTGAGAAGACTTTCCGGCCACATTTCAGAAGGCAAAATTTGCCTCATATTCGGTGTATGAATATGGACTGGCAATTCTAATCAGCTGTACTCACGCTGTGCCAGCCTCGTCCGTCATATATTGGGATACCGAGAAGCACAGCCTCGTTCTCGTAGCCTCGTGAGAATAGTAAAAAGCTTCATAAAGGAGACAAGAAACTCGCATAGTTCATAGAAATCGAAAGGAATTTGTACGGTCAGTCAGCTTGTTTTTCCCTCCATTCACTTTGTGGCTGCAATTATGCCCAAGTCCCGTAAAGCTCCTAACCAAAGAATTCGCAATTCCCTCCAGCCGCAAGTCAAAAAATCGCCTAAGGTCAACAATAAATCGTCCAAAGTCAACAAATCGTTGAAGATGAGCAAACTTCAAACTTTCCAGAAATTCCCGGAACTTCCGCTCGAAGTAAGGCAGAAAATATGGCGTCATGCGCTCCCCGGTCCGCGAGTCTTACAGGTTATTCGAGAAAAGAGTTCAACGAAGTACCGTGCCAAGCCAGCCTCGTACGGAGGCCACCAACCCAGCATCCTGTCAGTAAGCCGAGAGTCGCGAGAGGAAGCGTTGCGCTTCCTCACTCCAGTATTTAACGCTTATTGGAATTTGGAGATTGATGCTCCTTACTTCGAAATCAAGAGCAACGACGATGATGCGGTCACTCGACTTGCTCAGATGACGAGAGCGGGGATGTTGAGGGACTTCAAGAATATTGCAATTGATTGGAATTTGTGGCTGTGGGAAATGGCCACCTACACAATGGAGTTTAAAGTCACATTTGGAGACCGCTTTAAAGACTACGAACATCCGTCAGTTTCCTCCTGCCTGACTATTTGTAGCGGACTTTACCTAACATAAACCTAGAATCAAAATCTTGAATGTGCTACCGAAGATCAAGACATGCACTTTCATCCGCACTGATCACACGCTACAAAACGACCTCATTAAACCATATGTGTCTTGGCGTCTTGATCAGCCAACTGAAGAAACAACACTCGATCCAAATTGGGAAGCACAGGAAGTTTATGTCTTGAAGGATATCGAGGCAAGAAGGGGCGAGCTGAAACGTTGCGATGACTTGGAAATCCGGGTCTTGGCTATTCATAACAGGGAGAGAGAGTACTTGCCCCCTCATCTGATGAGGCGTCAGCAACAATGCTGGGAGATGGATTGGTTTGGGTGAGGGGACGACACTGATTCTTACTTGTTTATGCTCTAACACCTGCAACATACGCCCTTTGCAATATCAATGTCCTTGCCGTGATGCTTAAGGAACCACATATGAATAGCTTCCGAAATCTAAGCATTGCTACAGTAAAGGCCGAAATCGGTGTCTCGCTTTTAGTATTACAGGAAAAGAATCGAGATCTGGATTAATACACCCTTCTAGAGGAGTCTGAGCCATCGACCTGCAATAGAGCCTCTCAGCCTCACCCTGCCCACCCCACCCTCACAGATTCATTCAATTTTATTGGCCATGCTCCCTTCAACTTCGTCAAGTCCGCCACTACTTCTGTCAGCTCCATTGAAGGCGTACGCTTTCGCGGTGCTTCCGAGATATCCACGCTAGTCCAGCCTCAACTCGTCGGGAAAGAAAGTGGCTGGAGGCTCAGTTCAATTCTGCTCTCATTGTCTCATCTATTGAGCGATAATATTGCTTCAATTACATGACCAAATATTGCTTTAATCATGATAGCGATTCATGATTCCCCTGAGCATGGTCCGACTGAACCATCAGCGTGCTTATGACTCAGGGCTGAGCTCAGGTCAAAGCAGTGACGCTCTGGTCCATCGTTTACACGGCGTTGCATCGGGAGAAAATTTACCATCAGCTGCAACTTTCCTTGCCATTATTTTACATTGATTGCAAAGGTGGGAGATGTTTGGTTCCCTCGACAAGAAATGTTTGCAACCACAACCAGCCTGATTGTGGATCATCTCCCCTCTATTGTATATTTCCTCTGCACGTGTGGCCGTGCGGCACCCGCTGCTACGGCATGGGGTAACGGCGACTTCGTAATTCGTAGCTCGTACATTATTTCGCGGGCCGCTGGGACTCCGGGAGCTTGGGCAAGCTTCTTGATTGGACAACACGACATCAGTAGGACCTTGATGAGGATCTCCATTGCTTCCGAGAATGTGCATCATCTCTGGACAAGAATAGGTGAACCAACTAAATCATCCTCTGTCTTTACATAGGTTGTCAGAGTACCTTGGTCATGCTGACCCAGAGAAATAGAAAGTCTCCTTTGGCCACTCCAATACTCATTCCACGACTAGGCATAATCTAAGTTCCGCGCTCGGGCAGCGTGATAACGTATACCCTATGCAACTGATTCTAACCTCGGAAGTACTATTTTAAAGAAACCGAAAAGTACAGTGGACCCAAATAAGCACGGAAATGCTCATGTGATAAGTTCTCATATACGAAGCTAAGCTTGCAAACTAAGAACAGGAATATGTAGCAGAAAAACGAACGCTTCAGCCTTAAGGTCTAAATGCACTGCAACCCTCTTACAGAGAGTGTCCAACTAGGTAGGACAAGACCGAAAACAATCTCCGTGATAGGGTTCCAGCCTCTCGGCGCAGTCAGTAGCGTGGAGTGGCCAGGTGACTATACCCGTTCGATTGGGACAGCTGATCGACGGCCCCGCATCAGAGTCTTGAATCTGTCTCGGTCTCCGCGGGGCTCTGAAGCAAAGCTCTACACCAGTGTTCCGGGAGTACTGTACAGCATGTCACTCGCACATGGGACAGAGCCAGTGTTTTGCGCCGCAGCCGCGATGATTTCCCACGGCAGGCTTGAAAGCTGTCAGGCTACGAGGCCACAGCATCGTCTCGAAATTTTCCAGCACAAGTACTGTCCTCGAGCTCAGCTTGGAGCTCTTTAAGGGCTGGGCCTCTCAGCCGCCCATCCTCAGCCGCTTCCTGAGCGATAAGGGCGAGTCTGTTCAGTCTACTCAGGTGGCTTGGGGTGAGCCGAGTGTGGTTAGCACCTGACTGGAAGCGGCCAGCTTGCAAAGCACCAACCGACTAACCGATGGGGGAAAAGCAAAAAAATGTCGTCTAAGATTACCTATCTAAGTCTCACGCGAAAACTGTCCCACTATTGGCCGTTCCCATCTCTAGACAGAGCGTCCTCAAATCTAAATTCTTATCTACTTTAGTCTAATGAGATACCATTAATATGCACATACTAGGATTAGTATCTGCTTAGATTTGTTCTAGCACGTCTAAGTATAGCAAAGCCTGGTTAGCTAGATACGTAATCATAAGCTAGAAAATAAGCATTTTAGCGTGATTGCAGATCTCTGCTATTTGCTTGGCCTAATGGTTTCGCTCACAATCAGAATCTTGGCCGATGCCTTCAAATGTCTGAGTGTGACCTTTTCTTTGCGGGGATTATGCAAGGGACTGTGCCGAGTAGCCACTAAAAGGAGCTATTCGATACACCCACAGAGTTAATTGATTGGGCTCTCGCACCAAGACTTTTACCCCAGTAATTTCCGGCACGACCCAGCTCCAAGACGAGGCTTGTCGAGCATTCGGCTCTTTCCTCAGCAGCCCTGCAAGCTGCACGGTATTTCACACCTATGTTGCACGAAGGTCGAGGCCAACCCAACCAGATCTCGGGCAATTAGGAGTACATGCAGATTCCTGCATTTCAGCGGCTAACTTTTCAGCTTGGCGTCCAATACGGTCGCGAGGCGACGAGGAAGTCAGCCGCAGCTTCTGATAGATTCGACGGAATTACTCAAGAGAATCTAGGGAAACGCCACTGAAGTGAAAATATGGGCAATACCTCGCCCCCTAATCTTAATCCTTGGGCCGATGAGGCTCATCAGCTGAACGAGTGATGAAACAGTCGGGTTCTCGTTTGAAGAGGGGTCGCATGCTTTTCTCTCTTCTGCGCGAGAGTTTCACGGACTTGTTCCCTTTATGCTCATCGCTACTTGCAGCTTGGATACTTGCAGTCTTGCGCAAAATGACATCTTCAATGAGCGCGACGTAGGCTACCGGACCATCACCAGCGCCTGACACAGATGACCGTGTCGACGGCGAGCCTGTTTTCAAGAAAATCCATTACGATAAGATTTCTGTGACTGACAGAGGCGCCATCCGGATATTAAGGGTCCATGGTGCGTCATCCGAACACAACGATGTGGTATGCGAACTTATACCCGGGACGATTCTGGATTACAAGGATTGCAAAAACCATGATCCGCCCTTAGAGTTCAAGCCTTACGATGCTCTCTCATGGTGTTGGGGCAAAGGGCCGCAGGATGGAAAGATAAACATTCGACTCGACGGAGTAAGCTACGTGAAGCGCGTCCAGCCTAGCGTAGTTTCTGCATTACGAGCTTTTCGGCATACAAACTCTGACCGTCATATATGGGTCGATGCAATCTGCATCAACCAGGATTACAAACCAGAGAAGAACCGTCAGGTCGAAATGATGGCTGACATATATGGCAGAGCGGACTGTGTGCGAATTTGGCTTGGCGATCTCAACACTTCCAGCAAGCTTGCCATACTCTTTATCAAGCAACAAGTGCTCCAGCTGGACCACTTCGACGACTTGTGTCGAAGCAGTGAGTTTAGTGAGAAGTGGAAATCACTACTAGAACTCATGCAACGCGAATGGTTTTCGCGTCGCTGGGTTGTGCAAGAGGTCGCTTTAGCTCCAAAGGCTATCATTCATTGTGGACCAGCAAAACTTTCATGGAGTAAATTCGCTGTAGCCGTAGAGCTTTTTGTCGAGGCAGAGACAGCTACTCATAGATTGTCCGAGGTAAGAGCCAACGCTATTCCTCTTACTATTCGCCTAGATGGATTTTATGGCAAGTAAAGGCTGGAGACTAGTTTCCAACCAATCCTTATAAATCCCTGGCTACGCTGTCATTTTCATAATTTCCTCTCCCATAACCCATGTTTTCCAGCCGCCAGGTGGTCGTACATCAAGTTCTCCAACGAACAGATTCTAACAAGTATTTGTGTTTAGATCATGAAAACGGATACCAAAACCAATCATGTACCCAGATATTTCGAGTACATATCGCAATTAGGGGCGAGTCTCTTGGTCAAAGCGACAGGAAAGCTGTTCCGCGACTATGATTACATCAGACGACTACAGTCCGAGGCAAAACAGGAGGGAGACCAGGAAAATACTGTAACTAAGACGCGACCTAACAAACCTCTCGACAAGCTTTCCTACGAATCTGAGGACGATGAAGTGGTCACGCCAGAGGTGCGAGCCAAGCGTTATAAAGAAGAAGCGGAGAGACTATTCAAGCAAACGCAGGAGACCCCAGGAGCCATGGCAAAAGCCCAACCGCTACTAACCCTCGAGTATTTGGTATCCAGCCTCTCAATCTTTGATGTTACCAATCCGCACGATTCTGTCTACGCTCTACTAGGAATCTCAAAAGACACTACACCAACAGCTGCGAATAAAAAACTACTCGTTACAGATCATACCCAATCAGTTCTCGAGATGTTCACGGAAAAGAAGCAATATAATGTCGATTATAAAGCCGATTATATTGATATCTGTAAAGAGTTTATCGAATTCTGTGTGCGTCAGAACATGCGCCGTGACCCATCGCGGGCGCTTGACGTTATTTGTCGACCATTTGCCGTAGACATCGTCCAGAAGCAAGATGGATTGCCTTTCCCTTCTTGGATCCCTCGATTGTCAAAAGCAGCATACGGAATGGATCTAGGGCCTGGCATCGATGGGCTGAGAATGGGCCGCGAAAATGCCGACTCGTTGGTCGGCCTACCCAACATTACACACCGAAACTATAATGCAGCCGAAACAAAGAAGTTAGAAAGGAAGGTATTTCGTTTTCGGAAGAGAGTGCCCCCAAAGCCAAAGGACAGTGAGAATGCAGACAATGATGATGAGAGCCGTCAAGCCATCACCTCGCAGTCAGTGTCGTCTTCCGCTACGCAGGAGAATGAGACTCGTCAGGGAGCCACTGGGTCATCATCATCTGCGGATATTCGCCAATATGGCGGGACACGTGGGTCTATGGAACCCAGTAGGGCCAGCAAGAATTACTCTCTGTCAGCTTCGTCTTCATCTTCGGCAACCCAAGCAAAAAATGCTCAAGCAACCATAATTCCAAATTCCAAAGGTAAGAGAGGGAAATCTACAGCGATAGCCTCTCCAAGGGCATCCATGGATACGAAATTGGTGTCCACTGTTTCCAAGCCATCTTCCGAAAGCCCTCATCCGACTCTCAACCATTTCAGCCTTTTTGTCCAAGGATTTGTACTGGATACCATAGTCGACGTCCAGAGCTCTTCTCAAAGTGGCTCGATACCGACTGCATGGGCAAACTTTGCTGGCTGGGACATGAAAGCCACGCCACCTGAGCATTTCTGGAGGACACTAGTAGCAGACAGGGGTAGCGACGGGGAAAATCCACCAGTGTACTATGCGCGTGCTTGCCAGGAATCCTTCCGCAAGGGCAATCCGACGTCAGGTGTTGTTGACACTACTGGTCTTATTGAGCATGAGCGCAATTCAGTAGTGGCACAATTCTGCCGCCGCGTACAAGCCGCAATCTGGAACCGCGCTCTGGTAAAGACTAAAACTGGACGACTGGGATTGGTCGCGTCCAACGTGAGGGAAGGTGATCTCGTATGCATTCTCTACGGCTGCAGCGTGCCTGTAATTCTCAGGCAGCACGGTCCCAAAGCGAAGGAGGACATGGAGAGCGAAATTCAGTGGGAGCTCAAATTTCTTGCTAACCATGTTGGCGAGAGGTACCACAGTCGTCTAGCCAGACGCGAGCTTTTCAGAAAGAAACGCGAACAAGACAAGAAGGACTATAAGATTTGGGAGGACCAAAAGCGCAAGAAGTGGAAGGAAGACCCAGAATGGCGTAAACAGTGGCCCTTGGTGCAGGCAGGCATGATAAGCATCCACATGTTCAGGCTTTGGGCAATGAAGAAGAGGTTATCCGAGCTAGGAGACACAAAGGATCGTGAGTCTACGAAAGCGCTCATCGAAAGCTATCTTGACGTCCAATTGCGAAAAATATACGAGATTGCTGCCTGGGCAGCACAGAGCGGGGATACGAAGGAAAACGTTATGGATCGACTTCGATCTTCAAGCAACGTCGAGTCATTTCGTGAGTCTTTCAAACTGACCGAGGATCAGAAGAAGTTGTGGGACCTTTTTCGCGAGGACACTGCGTGGCGGGACTGGTTCAAAAAGGAAAACGAGAATTATCACAATAAAGAGGGCTTCCGTTTGTGGTGTTCGAGCGTCTACAAAAAGCCAATTGGATATGCTGATGACTTAGAGAGGGCCCAAAAGGAGTGGAAGCAAGAAGGCAACGCAAGGTTCGTTCACAGGCACGAGCACGGGGTTGGCAGCAGCAAATAGTTGGTTTCTCTGCGTTGACTCATTCAGAGCTTGGCTGAGACAGAGGGGCAAGTTCTGTGGGTCGGAAGAGCTGTTGGATAACAAACAGAAGTGGGAAGCCGATCCAACGAGGGATGTGAACGAACCTGAAGTCAAGTCGTTCAATGCCTGGATGAGGAAGGAGGGTCTGGAGAATCCTGATCGACAAGAGAGTACAACAAACGAAGTAAGAAAAAGATTTGAGGCATGGCGAACAGATTGGCCTTCAAATAACCCCGAGGTTAACTTTCCGGATACCTTGAAGGTGGAGGAGAAAGAATGGAAGAAAATAGAAGAAGACCTGAAACAGGAGAAAATAGAAGAAGACCGAAAACAGAAGATGAACCAAGAAGACGAGCAGAGAAAGAAGACGGCACAAAAGCTTAAAGAACCTTTTCTAGAGAGGTGGAGAAAGGGGTGGAAGCCCGAAGTGGTGAATTGGAAAGAGTTTGAGATTATGCTCAGCTACGGCCGGTATTGGGTAAAACTCGTGAAAAGGGGGAAAGGAGACTGTATGAAAGAGTGGCCAGAGCCTCTAGCATTAACACAGCGACAATCGACACGAGTAGCTCATCTTGAGAAGAAGAAGGAGGGCCGGGTAATAAGGTACCCCGATTGGTTAACGTTTAGGTGGAACGGTGAGTAAGCTAGATTTGAATCTTTGAGTAGCGTTATTGATGAGCAGATAGATACCGAAGGCAGCCCAAATCAAGCCTCACCAAGTGATCGAACTCCAAGAAGACAAGTGGCGATGAGCAGTATCGGCGCAAATCAAGCCGGCGAGGGGTCAAGCCGGACGGCGGATGTCGTCTCACAACACATATTGCAGAAACTCAACAGCCAAAATAACTCTGCCCCACGTGGTAAATACATTCAAGAAGCCAGTCATGATCAACTGCTAAGTGTTACAGACGAGCATAGTCTACCCAAGAAACCTCCTCTGAACCGTTCTCAAACCGATTCAACGGCAAAAAGACTTGAACAGGCGCAGATTGAAGAGCTGGATAAAGCACGAAAAAGTGAGCAACTCAAAAAATTGGATGAAGCACTAAAGAGTGGATTTAAGTCAAAACAAGCGCTCAATTATTGGGTTGAGTGGAAGAAGAGTCATCTACCATTACACTGGGCTGCTACGCAGAACCAAGTAGAAGAGGACCTTGGCATGTGGCTACGAGATGCGCCTAGAGTTATTGGTAAAGATGGCAAGTTTCACATCAACTATAGCGACCGTCCAACGATGAAAAGGAAGAGCAAAAGAAGCAGAGGGAAATGCAAAGACTCGAAGAATTGAAAAGGTGGCAGGAGTTTGAAGAGCAGAAACAAAGACGAAAGGTCGAACGGAAAGAAGGAGGGCATACCGAGGAAGAAACAGATGCTGGTGCAGGTGGGGGAGGCGCTGAAGGAGTGAATGGCACGAAGGAAGATGAAAAAGGAAAGAGAACGATAACAGAGGAAAGCCATGAAGAGAGTGTACGGAAAGATAAAGAGACGGTTCCAGGGGAAGAACAGAAAAGGGATCAGAAGATAGAAACGCCAAAGAAGGTTTATGTTCTGATAAGGGAAACTCAGCGGTTGACTGAAAAGGTGAAAGTCAAATACACCCAGGACGTTGAGGCCAGGTTCGCCACGAAAATGGGCAAGGATGGGCAGTGGCACTATGATATGATGGGAGAGTCCTATGTGTACGGCATGATGGACGGCGAGGCTATGGCATATCAGAATAACGAGGGCAAACCAACTACGATTTTCGAGATACGGTGAATCGCTAAGGGTGGGACTTGGCAGAACCATCTTCTTCTTCACGTGTGGATGCATATTTTTGGTCTTTTGTAGAGACAAATATTCATAGATAATGAATCACCCCCTTCTCTTCCTTAAGGTGATAGGGTCCCTATCTTAGCTTGGTGATTCAATGGCACCTGGTCATAGCCTCCATCGTTTTAACAATCTAAAGGTCCGTCTGGACTTGTTGTCGAAATTATAAATTCCAAACCACACCTGGTAACAATTAAGTTGCAGCAAGATAGGGTCCGCAGGTTGCCCCTAGTAGTGATACTACTCTCCTGGGGAGGAAACAGTAGCTGAGCCCTATTATCGCTTCAGCTAATCACTACTATTAATAATACCCTTGTATTTTCTATAGTAGGGATCAACTTTCCTTACCAAAAACCACACTATATATACTACTATTATATGCTCTATCTCTACTACTAAGAAACATATAAGTTAAAATACTTTACTACTACTCTAATATATACATAGTATATAGAATGTATATACTTAGTATATGCTAACCCTAACTTATAGGGCATTTACACTTTAATATATCTCAATGCGGGGGACTCTCACTACCCCCAAAACCGCTAGGACTAAGCCAGACCCTAACCCCCGACCCTAAGCCCCTCGCAAGCTCGGGACTAACCCGAACCTTCCTAGCCTATATAGCCCGCATATATATAGAGTATAAGGAGAGTATATACTAAGTATATACCTAAAATATAACTGCTATAAAACCTATTTATTTGCTCGGCTAGCTCTCTCACTTCTTTAATCGAGAGTAGTAATTAGCTAAATAAATAAATATATATAGAGTTTAATAGTAGTGACTAGCTTTAGTAATAGTAAGGATTAACCAAAACCCTAATTTAGTAAAATCATTATTTGTAAATAAGAATAAGTCTATTCTTCGACTTCTCCTTCGCTTTATATAATAATAATATAAGTCTATAATACCTATACTCTTTAAAGTTCTATAGACTCACATTTCAGATATAGCTTTAATAATTCTTAGTAATAATAGTCTAATAACCTTAGTCTCTATCTTAATAACATATATAGGAATTAGATATAAAGTCTACTAAACCGCTTTTAGTCTTATACTATTAGAGTTTAAGCTAAGCTTTAGATATAATTACTAAAAGATTTTAGAGATTAAGGAGTTATATATATTACTAGTATTAGAAAATAGATGCTTTATTGTAGTAGAGCTTCTATAATACTAATTATTATACTATTAAAGAGGGGATCGTGGGAATATAACACATAATAATAAATTAAATAAGTGCGTGCATAAATTGAGGAGGTATCATATAAGTGAAGTATATATTAAGTTACTTAAGGTCGCCTTTATTAAAAAGGAAGAAGGCTAAATACTAAAGGGAGCGAGAAGCTAAGGAATCACGTGTGAACACGTAACCTACTCTGTGTTAACTAGATCCCTACTATACTATTACAAATATATTAATAAATATAGTTATAGCTCTATATAGCTTACTAATAGACTCGGACTTATTCTTAAAAAGAAAAGTAATTTCTAAGGTACTAAAGAGGTATATTATAGTACCTCACTATATAGTATAGTAGGGATCTAGTGGATATAGGGCAGGTTGGGTATTCACACGTGATTCCTTAGCTTCTCACTCCCTTTAGTATTTAGCCTTTCACCTTTTTAATAAAGGGGACCTCAAGTAACTCAATACACACTTCACTTATATAATACCTCCTTAATTCGTATATATACTTATTTAATTTATTATTATGTATTATATTCCTATAATCCCCTCTATATTAGTAAGCGACATAGGGATGATTTTAATACAAATTAACTTCTTCTTTTATAGGAGCGAACTAATAGTCTCTCGATATAATAAATATGATAAGCCCTGAGAAAAA
>JAJTUR010000258.1:0-40045 GCA_021399475.1 Hyaloscypha finlandica
ACTAAGGATCTTAAGATTATCTATTTCTAGTAGACTTATAGGTGACGCCCTTACCTTAACTAACCCTCGTATAAACTAGGAAAGCCCCTATTAGTATCGCTAGCTCTCAGAGATATATAATTACCTAAATAAGCTATACTCTAATCCTAATAAGCTATAGAACGCTCGTCGTGACTTTAGAAAGCTTATACTTCGCCCTAGTTATGTGTTTCAGGAGTTCTATACCCGCTTCTTATAGCTATTTACGGAAGGTAATATTACTAAATAGCTTAAATAGGAGTTAAACGAGAAGCTTCTAGCTAAGCTCTAGGAATTAGTATATATATATTATAATAACCCTTCTATTAATATTATCCGCTTTACTTAGTTCTATACTATAAACGATTAGTAAATCCGAGCTTTATATAATAAGGCTAAGGAGTATAAGAAGACGATAGTAGGAATAACTAAACCCTCTTCTCTATATACCCTATAGTAGGTAATTAAGGAAGAGTCTATATCTACTACTATAGTTAAGTATAAACCCCCTAGAAGTATAAGTAATACCCTATAATAAGTGATCCCTCGACTATTAAGTACTTTAACTATAACGAGTTTAGCTACTATATCTATAATTACCTATATAAGTATATTATAGAAACTAAGGTAGCTCTATCTTAGGTCGAGCTAGGCCTATTCCTACTAGAAGCTTATAGTAGAGGTTCTAATTCTAAAGAAGAACTAGAAAACGAGTACCCCTAGAGAAAGTCTCTACTCTAGGGGCTTATAGTATTAATATAGTAGAAATAGACTTGACTTGTCTAATAAGAGGGGATACTCTTATAATACCTTATATTATTAGTATAAATGGATTAGGAATCAAGTCTTCTTCCCTTATTAATACTAGAGTAAATAGATATACTTTTATTAATACTAAGCTCACTTAGCTTATAGAGTAATTCCTAGGAGTCGAACTATAACCCTCCCTTTACTAGATACTATACGAGAATTCGATAATAAACTAGTAGAGTCTACTAAGAAGTATATCAACGTACTACTCTTAATCGATAGATACGCTATTAAGGTACCTATAATTATCCTAAACCTTAAAGACTATGATATTATCCTTAGTAGGAAATAGGCTATATATATAGACGTTCTAGTCGACTACTAGAGACATAGGCTCATATATAGCCTAAGAATAGTCCTAAGACTACATGATATAGCTATATTATTAGTACTTCTTAGTAATAGCTAGAGAAGTAGACTAATAAGAAGTACTAGAAGGACACGAATCGTCGGGATACTATTATGAGTTATTCTTAGAAACCTACTATTCTTAAGTAGTCGTCTACTTTTTAAATAGACTAGAGAGAATCGTATGAGTCTATAGAAAAGGAGCTTCTATAGCTAGATTAAGAAGCTATTCCAAAAAAGAAGCTAAAGAAGCGGGATAAGACCCTTAATAAGGAACGAATACTAGATCTAGTTATCCTTACTACTATAGTATTTAACTTTATAGCTAAGAGAGAAGAGAATATTATTAGCCGAATCTCTATCTATAAGATTAATAAAGAACTTGAAGCCTATAA
Organism: Hyaloscypha finlandica; assembly: GCA_021399475.1. Lineage (NCBI taxonomy): Eukaryota > Fungi > Ascomycota > Leotiomycetes > Helotiales > Hyaloscyphaceae > Hyaloscypha > Hyaloscypha finlandica. The sequence continues at coordinate 1,572 of JAJTUR010000258.1, forward strand.
AAGAAGCTATCCCTAGATTAAGGACTAATAGCTAGGAGAAATAGAACTCTAATAGCTTAGAGGATATTACCCCCTAAGCTTAAGGAATATATCTATTTTCTCAAAGAAGGAATTAGATACCTTACTACTATATAGATTATATAACTATAAGATTTAGATTAAAGGTCCAAAGGGTACTAAGAGTATTAGATATTAACTACTATACTAGTAGTCTACTTAGGAGCTTCGGGAAGTTAAATACTTCTTAGAAGATAACTTAGTAAAAGGCTTTATTAAAGCTAGTTAAGCCCCCTTTACCTACTAGTTCTCTTTATAAAGAAAGTAAATAGAGGACTATACTTCTATATCGATTTCTATTACTGAATAATATTATATAGAAGGATTAATACCCCTCCCCCTAATTAATAAGACCTTAAGCTAACTATCTAAGCTAAGATCTATACTAAGCTTAATATCATTAAGCCTTCTATTATATAGCTATGGATCTAGACTCTAAAGAACTAAAACTTTCTATACCTACTATAGAATATATAAATATAATATTCTTTAGGAAGGCCTAACTAATAGCCTAGCTATATATTAATACTATATGAATAATACACTTTTCGAGTAATTAGATAATTTTTGTACTATATACCTAGATAATATCCTAATTTACTTAGAGGACCTAGTAGAGTATAAATAGTATATACGAAAGGTACTCGATAAACTATAGCTAGCTAGACTTTAAGTAGATATTAAGAAGTCAGAGTTCAAGGTTATACGTACGAAATACCTAGGCTTTATTATCTCGACTACTAGTATTAAGGTAGACCCTAATAAAGTAGAAGTTATATGGAACTAGTAACCTCCTATAATAGTTAAGGGAATATAATCTTTCCTAGGATTCTATAATTTTTATAGACGCTTTATTAGGGAATATAGATAAATCACAAGACCCCTTACTATACTTACGAAGAAGGGTATTCTATTTAAGTAAATAAAGTAATACGAGGAAGCTTTCGACTTCTTAAAAGGAGCTATAGTTTCTACCCTAGTTCTATAATATTATAATCCGGATCTCCCTATAATAGTAGAGATAGATGCCTTAAAAGGAGTTATTACTAGCTTACTCTCTTAGTAAGACCCGGAAATAAGCCTCTAGTACCCTATAGCCTACTTTTCAAAAACTATACTACTAGTAGAACTCAACTATAATATATATAATAAGGAAATACTTACTATTATATAAGTACTAGAGGAATAGAGAGTAGAACTAGAAGGTCTTTAGGATATCCCCTTTAAGGTCTATTCTAATTACTATACCCTAGAATACTTTATAACTACTAAGAAGCTCTTACCTAGATAAGCTAGATAAGTAGAGCTCTTATCCCGATACTACTTTAAGCTTATATACTATTCCAGGAAGTTGAATGAACGAGTTAATACTTTATTAAAGAGATAGGATAAAGTAGATACTTAAGGATAAGTAGAGGAGAAGATACGAACCTAAGTACTCCTCCCTAGAGATAAGATTAACTCTAATATAGTCTATAACCTCTAGCTAGTAATAATACTCTACGAAGTTAGTTTATTAGGCCCTGATATTAGCCTAAAGAACTAAGTATATATAGAGGACTACCTAAAAGTAGCTACTACCCCTATTAGAGGTATGATTCTACTAGAAGAAGGTATCCTCCTAGAGGCTTTACTAGCTATATCTTATATTATAGTACTACTAGAAGCTCCCGCTAAGTTTAGTAGTTTATAACTAGTAGATAAGATCTTATAAGATAATCGAATATTACCGGAGCTAGACAAACTATATACTATAGTATAAGCTAAGAGTAATATCTAGATACTATAAGACAGACTTCTCTTATATTATAGTAGACTCTATATTATAGATAACGAGATAATTACTAGACTCCCTTTATAGATTACCCTAATCTATAAAGCACACGATAAACCTCTATCCAGATACCCTAGATATACGAAACTCTGTTAATTACTTAAGGAACGATATTACTAGCTATTTATAGGTAAGGATATTAATTAATATTATAGTAATTACTACTCTTATAGGAGATCACATATACTATGAGATAAGAAACCTGGTTTCCTTTACCCGTTACCTATTCCCGATTACCCCTAGTAGTATATTACTATAGATTTTAAGAGCTATCCGGAAAGTAAAGTAAGGTATAATATAGTAACTATATTCGTAGACCGACTATTAAAATACCTAATCACGATACCTATATAGGATACGATTATAGTTAAGTAGCTAGTACCCCTATTTCTACTATATATCGTATACTAAGTAGGTATTCTAGAGATAATTATATTAGATTAAGGACCTTAGTTTATCTCCGATTTTGGAACGAATTCTGTACTAGAATTAGTACTAAGCTCAGGCTCTCTACTACTAATTATCCCTAGATAGACGGCTAGATAGAGATAGTTAATTAATACTTTAACTAGAGATTATACTCTTATATTAACTACTACTAGGATGACTAAGATAACTAGGTAGCGATTATCGACTACTAATAAGCCTCCCTTTAGTATGAAACTATTAGCTAGTCCCTCTTTATGACTAAAAAGGGATACGAACCTCGTACCGCTTTCGACTAGAACTCTCCTATAAAGGCTAACTTACCGAAGGAGAAACTTAATAGGGATAAAGCTAAGGTATTAGTAAACCGATTACACGAATCGTGGCAGCTTACTCAGGGTTATATAGAGAAGATATAGGAATAATATACTATATAAGCTAATAGGTACTACTATCTAATCGACTTTAAAGTAGGTAATAAAGTATAGGTCACAATAAAGTACTAGAAGACTAATCGCCCGAGCTATAAACTAGGGAATTAAATAGAAGGCCCCTTCGAGATTCTAGAGGAATATAGCTACTCGTTCCTCCTAAAGCTACCCGAAACTATAAAGGTTCACCTAGTATTCTATATAGAGAAGCTACGGAAGGACCCTAGAAACCCTCTACTAGGTCAAGCTAATCTAGAGCCTCTACTAGTAGTTCTAGAGGATAGAGAATAAGAATATGATATAGAATAGATCCTAGTAGTGAAGCTAGTGAGAAAGAGGCTAAAGTATAAAATCTAGTAGGTAGATTAGGATAAAGATCCTAACTAGTATCCGGCCTTAATACTAAGTAATAGCCCTCTAGCCTTATAACGTTTCTATAAGAAGTATAGCGATAATACCGAGCTACTAGGACCTCTATGTAACCTTTAATACTAGCTAGACTATATAAGAGACGATATTCGACTACAACTATATAAGGACGACGATATACCTTTATAAGTCATATGACCTCGGACATGTCCGTAATCATGTGATATATATATATACTATAAGAACTACCGAAAATACTAAAAATGATAGGGATAACGACTTTTCCTAAGCTCGAGGGCGAGCTTACTCTAAAGGGGGGGTAATTATGACGATATTCTACCTAGTTACCTAACTATATCCTATATCCTATATCCTATATATCCTATATCCTATGTCTTACGCTACCACGTGACGCGGCCGCTTTGCTAAGGGAATCCAGATAGAGTATACCTAGGGAAATTTAGGAAGCTAAGCCCTATATGGACTAGCGTATTATGGGGTATATATATACTCCTATAACCTCCTATATTCTAGTCTTCCCTTCCTTAGCTTTGAATCGTCTTTATAAGGGACCTTCTACCTTACTTTCCAAGCCCTGAATACTATACCTGTAATAGTAAGGAGGGTCATCGAGGTAGTAGTTAAGAGAGTATAGGAGTCCCTAAAGGGGTTATAAGAGGTATGTCTTAGCCCGACTAGTTCGTTAATATAGTAGTTTCTATTTTTCTAACTATAATATAAGCTAAAGTAATTAGTCCCTTTAATAGATCTATTCGAATTCTACTTACCTAATTAATATCTATATTACTCTATTCGCTTTTTGTCTTCTCCTTAATAATATTAACTAAGGACTATATAATTAAGAGTCTCTAGTAGTTCTATTTAATATAAATACCTCTATACTATAAGTAAGCTTATAAGACATATAGTTCGGTATAGTTTATTTAGCTAAAGGCTATAGTATTAAAGTCCTTAAAGTCCTCCTAGAATAGGTCCTATAAGTTCTCATTACTTTATTAATTTATAATATAGTAGTATATTCTAACTTTATAGTAGTTATAGAGGTCCTCCTTTATTACCTTACTTATATTAATCCTATTCTCTCATTTCCTAATTCTTACTTCTATTTCGCTTATCTCTATTCTCTTAGTATATATATATATATAGTTCGAAGTAGGAAAAGAGCTAAAGAGCTAAAATTAACTATAAAAGAAGTAGTTTAGTTCGAAGGTTTAGTATTAAAAGTATCGCTTCGTAGTAAATACACGTCTATAATAGAGAAGTATATATATAAGAAATTGAAGTAATTCGGTATAAAAATTAGAGGAAAATCGTAGGAAAAACGTAAGAGAATCGAGGTTTCGAGAGGTTTAAGGTTAGAATTAAGGTGTTTTCTAGGCGTATATATACGTATAGTATATATACGTAGTCTAGAGGTTCTCTCGGTATTATAGTAATATATAAGTAAAATAGATAATTTCTAAGTTTATAGTCTTAGTATTATAGAGGTGGTTTTATAGGAGGTTCTAAGCTTCGAAGGAGAGGTATTAGAGGTTTATAGGTTTGTAATTAAGGTATTCTCGACTAGTTCCTGGTATAAGGGATTATTATAGATAAATAAGTAGTCGCTATAGTAGTTTATAGGTATATTTAGTCCTATAAATAGCGTTTTTGAGGTTCTTGCTCTAGGGTCGAAGAGCGATTAAAATAGAGGTAAAAGAGGTAAAAGAGTAGTCTCTACTAACTAATAATAGCTAAGTAAATAGCTATTTCCTATAGTAAAAACTAGTTATTATTCTCCCTTAGCTACCAAATACTTTAAGGAGTTAATAAGTAGTTTCCCCCTTCGATATAGGAATAGATTAGATTACCCTCGGCTATCGAATACTTTAAAGCTTTCTATTAAATCTACCTCTAATCTAAAAGTACTAACTAATTAGTGTCGGTTCACTAGAAATACTAAGTATTATCACGTATACTCATAGAATACTCGTTATATTTATCGTTAGTAAAGTAGTATATTTTAGAGGTTAGGGAGTTTAGTTTAGGAGGTTAAGCTACTAAACTATACTCCCGAACCTCTACTATACCTAATTAGGTCTAGTCTATAGGATGGGCCGCGTATATAACGCGGCACGTGATAATTTATAAAACTATAATTAAATACTTATATATATACTTCTCTATTATAGACGTGTATTTACTATAAAGTAATACTTTAATACCGAACCTTTAAACTAAACTACTTCTTTTATAGTTACTTTTAGCTCTTTAGCTCTTTCCTTACTTTAAACTAAATATATATATATACTAAGAGAATAGAGATAAAGGAATAAAAGACGAGAATTAAAAGGTAGTAAGATAGAATTAATATAATTATAATACTAAAGAAGGACCTTAATAACTATATTAATACTAAGATATAATAGTATACTCTATAGTGACAGGCCATTGAAATTAGCCGAAAACACGTAAAATCGCGTTTCACGCGTCTCTCCATTTACCAACCTCCACACCAACATGGCTAATATCTCAACCCAACGCACTCCCTTAGGGGAGCTCTCTTCTAATATCATTCGTAGGAAGGAACTAACTGCAAAGATAAGAGGGAAGATCTTGGGGATGCACGAATGTGGACATAATATACCGTGGATTATAAACCGCCTTAAACTGTCCCGCTGTGCAGTTCGGTATACGATCGACCAAGACGAATTGCGCGATGACGGAGAGACCTTACCACGTCCCGGCCAGAAGAAATCCTTCTCTCCTCTCGATGAACGAAATATCCTACGATGCGCGCGAACGAACCCCAAGTTCACATATGCGAAGCTCAAAGAGTTCACAGGGGTGGGGTGCTCTCACAAGACTATCTCTCGGATCCTACGCTCCCACGGTATCACCAATTGGCGTTGTAAGAAGCGTCCGCACCTCACAAAGGCCGCGGTAAAGAAGAGGTACGCGTGGGCAAAGTTACGGCTACATTGGACAGCGGAGGAGTGGGGATTGATCATGTGGAGTGACGAGTGTAGTGTGGAAAGGGGGGCCGGTAAAGAGCAGGAATGGTGCTTTCGTACACCACCACAAAAATGGGATCCTGAGATGATCCAGACCTATAAGTGTGGAAAGGATATAAGGGTTATGGTCTGGGGGTGCTTTTGGGACACAGGGAGGACTAGCTTATATCTCATGGACCGAGATTTTGAGTCCAAGAAGCATGGGTACTCCGCAAACTCCTGCCTAGAGGTTCTCGACGCAATGGTAGCCCCCGCGATCGCAGAAATCAATGACCCGGGCTATATATTCATGCAGGATAACGCCTCTATCCATACTGCTTTTACGGTCCGCGATTGGTTCCGAAATGCGGCCTTAATCTGCTTGGATTGGCCCCCCTACTCCCCTGATCTCAACCCAATTGAGCACGCCTGGGCAAAGCTCAAGGAAATGTTGGATAAAGACTTCCCGGAGATCTCTAGAGGTCTAGGGAAAGGAGAGTATGATTTAGAGCAATTGGGGAGTGCTCTGCAAGCTTGTTGGGACATGATTCCCAAGGCTTTTTTTGATGCACTCTATGAGAGTATGCCCTCTAGAGTGAGGGCTTGTCACAAGGCAAAAGGGTGGCACACTAAATATTAAAGCTATTTATTAATAGAAATAGAAGATTTTTTTATTTTAAAGAAGAGGGAATCCTGACGATTTAATTGGTCCACTCGGAGTATGAATAGCTTCATAGTTGACTAATTAGGAGAGCTTTTAAGTGAGTGGTGGGAAAATAGAAGGTGCGGGGTAAAAGTGCACGGGCTAATTTCAATGTCTTAGTACTGTATATAAATAATCTAATAGAAATCTATAAGAGTTATTCTAGGAGGACTTTATAACTTTTAATACCGTGACCTAGAATAAAGTCGACCGAATTATTATTTATATCTTATAAGCTTTCCTATAATATAAGGGTATTTATATTAAATAAAATAGTAAATAACTTATATTTATATAGTCCTTAGTTAATATTATATAAGAGGATATATAAAGCGAATAAGAGATTATAGATATTACTAAAAAAGGCGGAATTCAAATAGATCTCATATAAGGACCTATTACTTTAACTTATATTATACTTAAAAGTATTAAGAATACTCTATTATTAAACTAGTTGAACTAGTATATACTTCTCTTAATACCTTCTCTTTTAGGGACTCTTATACTACCTCTATTACCTTAATTACCTAAATTACTACTAGAACCATTTATATTAGTACTAGAAGTATACTAAAATACCCCTCTACTAACTAGTAGAGCGAAGTTAATTAAAGAGATTACTAGAATCTATATAGATAAATAAAAGTAAGATAATAGGAATAATAGCTTTAATTAGAAACTCACTATTTTTTATAATATTTATAAATATATAAAGCTTCTAAAAGAGGCTATTATAAAGGCTTTCCCTACTATATTTAAGGGACTAGTACTAGACTACTTCTATAATAACTAGATATCTAAGGACTTATTTAATTACATTACTACTTACCTCTATAGCTTCTTTAAAGGCCCTAGATATTAACGACGAAATCTAGACTAGTAGAACGTGATTATATAGTTTTTAATAATAGAGAAATATACGAGAAAATCGACCTTTGAGATTATTTAGTTAATAATTAATAAACTACATGAATTATAATATAGCCTTATACTCGCCTTAAAGGTAATAGAGTTTCTCTATAATAAAATTATTACTACTTATTAAGACTCTAAAGTATATAAATACGCTATTTTAGACCTTCTAGTAGCCTTTAGTAAGCTTCTCTATAAGCTATAGTCCTTAATTATAGCTTTTAAGAAGCTTAATCCAAATAATATAGATACTTATTTTATTAATTAATAATATCGCTTAAATAACTACTTGGATAGTTATTAGTTCAGAAACTATTAATACTATACTAACTATACGAACTCCTATAAAAACCGTAATATAGACTCCTTAAAGTCATGTTTTATATATGAGAAACTAGATTATTAATCCTAGAAATATATAGAGAAGGAGTAATAAGACAAGAAGGCTTAATTTAGAGCTATATACTCTTTAGACTTTAAGAGGAAGTTTATAAAGGTATATTTATATTATATAGCTTTAATTAAAGGGGAAAGGAGAGACGAATAAGGTAATAGGAGTAGAGAGGATGAATTAAGTAATACTTTTAATACTCTACTAGTAGATATAGAGGACTTTAAGGAATAAGATTCCTATTTTACCTTAGTTAAAACCCTCTTTATTACTCTTGATTTATAACCTCCTAAGCTTATTAAATATAGCTAGTAACCTTATAAATAACCTTATAAACTACTCTTATACCTACTTATTAATAGGAGAGAATAATACTATAGAATCTAATAAACTACTTATAGAGGATACCTAAACCTTTATAATAAGAGGTATATCTAAGTATAATACTAACTACTTTTACGGAATTATAATAGATACTAGAGCTACTAAATACTTAACTACTAGACTCGATTAATTCTAAGCTTTATAATAGATAAACGATAGTATTAAGCTTAATAGATCTACTAAAGGGAGTATTAAAGTTAAGTTCAGGATTAGTATATTATCTTCCTTAAGATCTATAATTATAGAGATACTAATTAGGCTTATATAATTCTATATTATACCCTCGAAGACTCTATTTTTACTTAGCTTAGTAGATATAGATAAACTAAAGGTCTATTTTAATAACCTCTAGAATTAACTAATTATATTTACTAAGAAGCAAATACTAGTAATATAATACTTCGGTTATTCTTTCCTCTTATAAGATACCTTACTTAAGACCTTTATATTAGAATCCTTTACCTCTAACTCTTATTTCTTTATAGAACCTAAATTACGATAATTATACTATTAATTTAGCTATTTATTAATTAAGAAACTACGAAACGTCCTCGAATAAATAAGCTATAAAGTTAATAAATAAGCCCTTAAATACCTTACGAGATACTATAAGTAATACTAATTTAATAGGAAATTACCTAATTAATTCAAGTTTAATTTAAGGGACGATATTAGCTTTAGTTTCTCTATTATCGTCGATATTTTCTATATATTCGGGAAGCTTATATTATATATTATTAATGAAGGAATATAATATTAAGCTAGATAATAGCTATAGAGCCTTAGTACTTAATATATATAGGATACCCTAAAATAGTATTAGATTAATACTTATTTAGGACTTCCTAATTAGATTACTATAAATACTAGTAAATAGTTTACTAGTAAAGAGTTTATATAGCTTATGAATTTAATAAGGACTAAGAAAAAGATTATCCTTATAGAAGCTTATTATTTAGTTGAAATTATTAAATAGTACTATAATATAGTTTAATAAGCTTATAAGATTATTATCGCCGAAATTAATAGAATTAATAAGGATATAGTACTATAGATAGCCTTTAAAGTAATTAATAATATTATAGGACTAGATAGAATTGTTCCTATACTCCTAGTTTATAGTACTTTACCTTAAATAAGCGAATATAACCCTCTATTACCTTTAGTTATATAGTAATTAAATACTCTAAGAAAAGCGATAAAGGAGATAAAGAGGATACGAGCTAGTCATAAAGTAATAAGAGCCCTAAATATATATAATAGACCCTCTATAGCTAATATATATAAACTTCTATTAAATTCAGAAGTCTTAGTATAATATAAAGGGAATACTAGTTAACTAGGGTAGTAGGAAGAGCTATATAAGCTAGTATCTATAGAGGGTGAGTTATATATACTAGCTTTACTACGAGGTGATACCTTCTTCTAATTAACCTCTATAAAGCTATTCTTATAGGGAGATAAAAGCCTTAATCTCGACGATTCTAGCCCTAAACCCGAATATAACTATAGTAATAACTAAGGCGAAGTAAGTATAATTCCTTCTATTATTCCTCTGAAATATAGGAGAGGACAACCTTATAAAATACTACCTAAAGTTATAGTATTCCTATAAGATAATAGAATTAAAGTAGAAAAGACGAGAGATATATACCTAATAAATAACGTTTAGTATAAGGACTCTTATTAAACTGAAATCGAAGGACTCCTAGAAAAGAGTATCTTTGAGGTTACCTTATATTTAGAGGTACTAGAAGGAGTATATATCTTTAACTCTAGGTTTATTAATAAGATTAAGAATAAGTATACTAATAAAGAGCTTTATAAATCGAGACTTATTATTTAGGCGTATAATAATTAAGAGAAGTATACTATATTAACTTAATCGCCGACTATTTAATATATTAGCTAGAGAATTATCCTTAGTATTATTACTATAATAACTAAAACTATAAGGCTTTACTTACGAGATATCTCATAAGTATATATTTAATTAATAACTCTCCTAAATCGCGATTTTTATATAAAATTACTATAAGAGCTTACTAAATACCTTTACTTATAAGACGATTTAGTCCTAAAAGTTATAAAACTATTATATAGTATACTAGAAGCCAGAAACTACTAGTTTAAGACTTACTACTCTTACTATATTAATGAACTTACTATAGAATAGTTAACTTATAACTTATACCTCTTATATAGTAAGTAACTATTTGGTATAGTAAGCTTATAAACTAATAATACTCTAATTATTAGTGATGACGATTTCCTAGAAATAGAGTAATTAAAGCTTAAGGAAGCTTAATTCCTAGCTAAGGAGTAGGAATAGCTCACCTTTAACTATGATCTGAAGTTTAATAAAGGTATTATATATACCGAAACTACTAAAACCTCTAAAAATACTATAAATATAGAAACTAAGATCACTAGAATCACCCTTATATAAGAGCGCTAGTGTAGTAACCTCAAGACCGTATTAACTAAGAACTTTACTATAACGAGTAGTAGAGGTACTATATATACGAACCTTATAATTAAGGAATAATATATAGCTTAATAAGCCTAGGGAGCCTATATTATATTAGTCTATTAACCTAAAGCGTCCTATAACCTTATAATAGCTACTTAAGTTATTAAACCTATAGAAAACGATATTAGTTCACTTAATAAGTGCCTCTAGTAGTAAGTTAAGAATACTACTAGGGGACTATGATTCGTAAAGCTAGATAAGGAGACCCTCTACTTAATTATATTAACTAATTCGTCTTTTATAAATAATAGAGATCTATCCTCATAAATAAGCTATATTCTAGCCTTAGCTAATACTACTTAGAATATGAATATTATCTACTAGTTATCTACGAAGTATAAGAGAGTCACCCGAAGTATACTAGCCTCTAAGCTATATAGTATAGTATATAGCTTTAATATAAGTGCTATAGTTAAGTTAATAGTCGATAAAGCTCTAGAGATTAATCTACTACTAGTCGTCTATATAGACTCGAAATCCCTTTACGAGTACCTCGTAAAGCTCGGAACTATATAGGAAAAGCGACTTATAATTGACGTAATATACCTCTACTAGGTATATAAACGAAGGGAGATTATAGAGGTTAAGTGAATTAAGGGAGAATTAAATCTAGCTAACTCTATAACGAAACTAAAGCCTACGAATACCCTTAAGCGCCTAATTAATATGAATACTATATAACTAGATATAGAGGAGTGAGTTAAACACGAATAAGGTAACGGATAGAGTAGAGGAGAGTAAGAGAGTAGGATATATTAGTAAGAGAGTAATATATAGAAGCGGGGATATTAATAAGAGGGTATCACGTGGATATACGGTATAGTTAGAGAGCGTAGGACTAGGCCTAATTAGGAAACTAGTATATATTTGATAAGAAACCACGTTTTTTGACGTTTTTAGAGAGCTTCTAGTATTTAATTACACTTTTATAGATTGTCACGTGCCGCGTTACGTGTATAGCCTATCCCGTAGACTGGACCTAATTAGGTATAGTAGAAGCAGGGAGTATAGTTCAAGAGGTCAACCTCCTAAACTAAACTCCTTTACTTATATAATATACTACTTCACTAACGATAAATATAACAAGTATTCCACGACTATATATGATAGTACTTAGTGTTTCTAGTGAACTAATACTAATAGTTATTAGAAATTTACTATAAAGACTTCTTATAACTATTAAAGTACTTTATTTATTATTTTAATTTTATATAGTTATTTATTTATATAACTAATTATTAAGAGTTTCGCTCTTATATCTTTATATAATAAAGAAATCTAGTAAGTTTCTTTTCTTAAGCCTAATTTAGGAAAATCTAAATAATCTCTAGTATTAACTAGTATACTAGTATTCTAGCTTCTATATATAGTTTCGGGTACTCTCTACTATTAGCTTTTATATACTCTAAAATCTTACTAAAGTATTAGCTTTATAAGTAATTTTAAATAGAGTCTACTTTTAGTTTTATTTACTCTAAGCTTCGTTTTCTATATATAGGTTTAGATATCTCTTACTTTTAGCTTTTATATATATATATATATATATATATATAATCTCTAGTTAATAAAAACAAGAGAGAAAGAACTCTAATATTATAAACTAAGCTTTTAAATAAAGAAGAGTAATAGTTTAATTAACTAAATAGAGTTCTCTAAGGAGAAAAAGAAAAGAGAAAAAGAAGTAGAGATAGAAACTATATTCCTTAAGATATTCGAGTTCTCTAAGTAATATATAATTACTCTATTAACTTTAAGAGACGTGTTATATAACTTTAGTTATAGCTATTATTATATAATCTAGTAAAGGCTTTTAATTAAGTATATTAATTATGTCTCGACTTATTATATAATTAAAGAAATAAAATATAAAATAAAAATGCTATTAAAAATTACTTTAATAAAAGTTATATTTTCTTAAATTAGTACCTGAGGTAAAACAAGTCCCGTGATTATAAAGGCAAGCGAGATTCCTTATACTCGTAAGTACTAGTAAGCTATAAGGATCTTGTATTAATATATCTTCTTATAATAGATTATCTTTAATCGTGACTATAAACAAAGTTATAAACTTCCTAGTGAAAGATTAACTATAGTGGGAATTCTAGTAATCCAAAGTGGAATGAAGATAAAGAACATGTCAGGGCTGGGGGATAGTAGTTAGGTACAAGCCAGAAGCGAAAGCAAACACAAAAAAAGAGTTCAGAACCTCCAAATAGCTAAAAGTGCACGTTTTCCCAAGTGCCATATCTTGGGTCCACTACACCACTTAACTCACATTGAAGTCTCATAGTAGAGAATGGCTTTTAGGGATGAGCCCTAAGCGCCAGCCAGAATCGAGTTCCCCACGCTGCTTTTGAGATCCTTTTTCGGAGCTGAAAGCTGAAGATCTCCCAAAGACACGACCTGCTAGGATTGACTAGGTCACGAGAAAGCACAGTGGTTGCGAAACGAGATTGGCTTCCATCCTTTCATCTGTCGCATGTGTGGTATTGGTCGATCCACACGTGTGCCATACCTCCTGCTTAAGTGATGAAGATGATTTGCCATGGATCTCTTGCTCAAAGGAGATTACAGTACTGTGGTGAGTCAAGCACAGCATGTGTCGGTTGGCGGACTGCAAGTGCTGTAAGTGGCCAAGGAATACATGCCCCTCGTCTGCCTGGAACTTGAACCACTTTCAAAACAGCGGTGTGGATGTGAATCAGCCCCCTCAGCAAGTCACAGTGAGGCGAGCAACGCCCAAGAAGATAAGAGGGAATGTGTTAAAATTCTACACCGGTCTCTTTGCTCACCCTGTTATCTAGACAGCCGTGGCTGCAGGTCCCTGCAGCTAAACCCATTCGCCGAGGCAGAGAAGGCGTTTCCACCAATGGATTAAGGTGGGTTCCAGCACCCGCTTCTTTTATAGCCACCCTTGCTACTAAACGTTAATCCACCCTAAAAATATTCTCACTGTACATGTCCATCAACTCAGACGCTAATGACATAATACAAAAGAGAGAAGAAGTAGATATATAAATAACAAAGCACAAACGAAAAGGGTATCAATACTATAGTTGAAATGAGAATCCCCAGGACTCCTTTTACAAACTGCAAATTCCTCCTCGGTCTAATCTATGAAAAGTGCAAAGTCCTCTAAAATGCTTATTGTGCGCCGCCAAAACCCTTTGCCGTATAACAAAGAGCAAAAGTGATTAAAACACAGCCGCGAGATCAATCGCGGAGTGAATCGAATACACATATTTGACAAATGAAATCCCTATCAAACACTCTTTCACCCGCCTTTTCTCGCCTCTGTCGATGGTGGTAAGAGAAGCCCGTAATCATTCACTTTAACCACCGTTGCGTCTCCTATCTTGGGCGGGCCTAACCTGGAGCTACGAACGAGGATACCCGCTTGATGCCTCCCACTGTGGCAAGATAGAGATGTTGGCTGCTCCACCGTCTTCTTCCGCGAAAGCGTACCCACTTCAGACAACGATTTAGAAAATTCCGTCGCCATTTCGTTCGACCCATCATTGTACCAAAATGTCAGCACAGCAACTTGCCAGCTGTCGCCTTCAATGATGTGCCCGACTATGGACTCGAAGGTTCGGACAAGGAGATTGACATCCAGAGGTGATGACCGCAATTTTTGCAAGAGCCAGTCATTTATCCGGTCGCTGGGGTTTTGTTTTTCCTGAATATCTTCTTCCTCGTGGTTGTCTGGCAGCGGAGACGGATCGGGTAGCAGGCTTTCCTTGTTCCCTGGGTAAGGGAGAAGCAGGGGAAATTTGAGGAAGTCGGATTTTTCAGTTCCAGCGTCAAGTTCATCTGCAACAAAGGTTTGGCGCTCCTGTCTCTCGAAGTCGAGAGGTTCGCCGTTCTCATCAACTAATCCAAGAGAATAGCACCGTATTCGCAATCTCTCCCTCTCATCCTCTGCTTCTTCAAGTCGTTCGTATAGAGCCTTTTCTGCCTCGGAGTAATTATCCAGCCATTTTTGGTCGGGCTCCGGCAATTTCAGACCTACTCGTTCCCTTCTTTCTATCTCTGCTTCGAGAGTGAGTTTCTCTTCAGAGTGCCATTCCAGCCGCTCACGGAAAATCTCGACATCCCCAATTTTTGAGAGGTACTCAACAACCAGTGGATGAAAGTCGTGGCTGAACTCAGATCCGCTGTAGTTTGATGGGGGTGGCGAGTGTTGAGAGGCTGTATCTTGCTGGCTATGGGGTGCCTCGTTCCACCGCTCATCCAATGCCGCTTCCAGCTTCTGCATCTCATATTCTCGATTGTTGAGAACGTTTTCAAGGAGATTGCAGTCATCTTCCAATGGACCGTACTCATTCCTCAGCATCTCACATTCCTCGAAAAGTTTTGTGAGGGACTCCTGTTCTTTCAATTTCTCTATTCGACTCAATTTTGCAAGACTATGCGTTCTTACGAATTGCATAAACTTGTCATCGGCAACTGATTTTGCAAGGTCCTTTTCCCGAAGGACATGCCGCTTTCCCGCTATGTTCGAGCGAATGCCCCAGACCTCAGCTCTTAGTACCTTGATCTTTTCCAAAATGTCGTCTCCCGACTCTTTACGTTGAGGTTGGCGGCTCCGAGAACGGGGTTGGAGGCCTTGAGCGCTCCGCACAGCGAACAATTTCCGAGTTGGAGAGTCCTGACGATGGTCGCGAACTGGGCTCGTTGGCGACTGGGGATGCCCAGTGCTGGAGCTTTCAGCAGGTTTTTGGACTTGGAATGAAGGTCTAGGACTGGGACCTGGACCCGGGCCTGGGGGACGTCTCGGTGGAGGCATTAATTCCGAATTCGAGGGTGGGGGGCTCCCGGGGGGCTCTTCAGAGTTGGAGGGACGTCTCGGGTCAGTGGTTGGCTCTTTGTTGTAATTCCTCAATGGGAGTTGCGATTCGATCAAATGATGCTGCACTAACGCTCCCCGTTCACGTGCTCGGGACAGCGATTTACGGAGCTCGTTTTGGCTGTTGTGAGCATTTCCGTTTGAAAACACTGGCACAGTTTCGTTCTCGTTCACTAAATTTGAAGGGGTCATCGAGCCAAGCATAAAATCAAAGTCCCCGGGCCGGCTCGTCCGAATCTGGGCCACCGCTTCCCTTGGCCGAGCGTGCTCCTCACATGTCTCATCCGCAGGCTCTACCGCAATGACCAGAGTTGGCGATAGCTCTCGGTCACTCCACTTAGGGTCTGGCAGAAGAGCGCCTGAACTTGTGCCATGCTGGGGCTGGTTGCCGCCTCCGCGGTGCTCTGCGAGCCACTCCTCCATACAACTGATGGTTGTGGTTGTCATGAGCGATTGCTGTGGACATGTGGAGCAGGGAAACCCCCGAAATAGCGGTAGAGCTCATGAGTTTGTCGTCAGTGACGGTCAGTCGGCGCGTGCATGTGAAGTGCGAATGCTGCGGACCGTCGCGAGATGCGAGATTGTGGATTGTGGGGCGTAAATCTGTTGTCCGAAGGAGCCTCCTAGCCTCACTCGCCATGCTGTCCTATGTGTGGGCCATGCCGTCCTATGGCCATGCCAAAAATAATTGCCAACCCCAATTTACAGAAGGCACGTCCAGGCTGTCGGAGAGACCCACTAGGCCGTAGTAGGCCCTCGCTACGAGGGCTACGAGGCAGCCCTAATAATAAAGCAGCCAAGTGGCTTGGAAGCCCCTGCGACACCCCACGGACGAGGCCGAAGGAGGCGTATCATCTGGTGCTCTCGCGCATATACCCGCCATGGGCCCACTCTTCTACCCCAATCGCTGCCGGGGGAGTTATGCAACTATGCAACAACTTACACAATTTATTATATTTCAAGTACGTTTCGTACATGGAGGTCTGCCGGGGAGGCCTGTTCTGGCGGTTTGCTTTCAAAGAACTCCGTACCCCATACAACCGTTCAGAGCCGCAACAATGGCCCCACTTGTCCGTTCGGGATAAAACCGCATGCCCACGCACAGACTCCCCGCTCCTCGTCCTCGCCAGCTTCCACCCCGCAAGACGAGGCGATGGCCTCTAGACGCAGGCAGTCATCGCGTCGAGACGACTACTATCCAACGCGCTGGAGCGAATGGGAGTGGAATGAGCAATACCAACGCGACGCCCGATACCGCGAGGTTTCGAAAGGTGCGTTGTTCATATCCCTGGCCTGACCAATCAGTGACGTCTAAGCATAGGCGACTGGGAGTGGGAATACGCTGAACCACGAACTACCGAGCCTTACGAGTCTTACAGCCAAGGAGTGGTATCTACTCCATGGACACCAAGAGACAGGAGTACGGACCCTTCTGGCGCTCTTCCCACCGTTAATGAAGAAATACTGCCTGGCGAAGAGCAACAAGCCGACCCTTCCAATTACTATCGTCATGACGACGGCGTTGAGGAGCTCAACCAGCGTCTGGATAACACCAACCTTGGTCCGAACCGAGATGATCGTCACGGAGGTGAAGAGAATCGTAAAGGCAAAAGCAAAACCTACTACTCGGATGATCATTCCAAGCGCGAAAGAAAGGGCCGAAGCAGGGGTTCAGAGAAGAGTTTCGGTATAAAAATTTCTCTGATCATTTTATTATCTTTGTGTATCAGTGGGCTGACCATTCTCATCGAAAAGACAAGCAAAGTCGTGTTTCGGAAGATTACCCAGAACCCCCAGCAGGGGGAGAAGCTCGGGACTACACTTCTGCTGATTACCTGGAATCTCAAACAGAAGTCCCACCCGCGCAGCCATTCTTCCCGGCTGCGACAGGCTTCCAGTCGGGGTATCAAGCGCCCCAGGGTGCTAGCCCTCAAGATTACGGTGGACGTGGCTCTCAGTGGGTTGGGCCAACTGGAAGTTACCTCGCTGATTCTGTATATGACGTATCCCCGATCGCCCAAAGCTCTTCACACGCACAGCCTCCTCCCAGATCACAGAAAAATGCCGTCACCGTCTCGGGGAAAATCCACACGAGAAACGATAAGACCAATCATGAAAAACTGGACGCTAGTAATTGCCCCGTATTCAAATCCCTCTTCATGCTGCTTACCATACACAGGATATAGAGTGCACAGATCAAATGAATTTGAGTTTGGGAAGGTTGGTGTCATAAACTCCATTTTGGCAAGCGGAACTAAACTGAGCAGGTTTTCAAAGTTCTCTGGTCTGAGCCTGTTGGCTCCGGAGGCACAGAAATCACGACGGACGCCAAATACGGCGAAAAAGCCTTTCACAAAATCCGTCGTTTCTTAATTGTGAAAAATAAGAAAGGACATTCGTTATGCATGTACGATCCCAACTTGCGTTCATAATAGTCGGGTTATCATTATTATTATTGCTTACGCAACATCAGACCCATTTTGACATACGGCTTCCAAGGAGTCCTGAAGTATGGGGTGCATCCCATCGACCACGCCGTTGTGTACTCTTCTAGGAGGGATGGACCGTATATCTCTGATCGCGAAGAAGGGCTCATGACGAAGAAGCCTATCAGGATTGAGATCAAAGACCCGGCCCACAAACTCGACCCCTTGTCGAGGTTGAACTATGCAAAAGTATACACGGTTGAGCACAATGTCAAAGTCCTCTTCATAGGGAAAGTGGCGGAAAATTATGAACAAGCGGTTGTGACCACTTTCAACGAAACACATCCTCCGATCGACCGCAGTCCATATCCTGAAAAGCCAGATTCTCCCGTCTTCAGTCACGCGGAAGGTCCAGATCCACATTACCCAAATGCAATGGATATACCTTCAAGTTCAAGAACGCCAACGTGGGACACTAGTGAAGGATATGCGGCCTCTTCTTACCCTGCTACAACCAGTTACCCGCAATCCCCGCCAATTGCTCATTCATATAATCCTGGACCTACGTTCACCGCCGAGCCGCAACCTGCCCCGTCAGGACACCAGGTGGAATACCGCCAGGAGGAATACTCCCAGGGGCAATACCCCGAGGGAAAATACCGCCAGGAGGAATACTCCCAGGGGCAATACTCCCAGGGGCAATACCCCGAGGGACAATACCCCGAGGGGCAATACCACCAGGAGAGATACTCCAAGGAGGAATACGACAAGAAGAAATACGACAAAAAATACGACAAGAAATACGACAGGAAATACGACAAGAAATACGAAAAGAAGAGATACGACAAACCGGGACCTAAATACGACGATGGTTACGACTGAAATTGGATGGAGGTGTCAACCGACCCTCGTTCCTTTGTGCTCTGTTTTGATGTTTGCGTTCAGAGAAACGCTACTAACGAAATCGATACGTTGAAGATTGGGCCGTCTGGCTTGAATCTCGCCTTAGCCACTTGGCTTGCTTCCAGTGGACACTTGCCGTCTGGGCCACCATTACGAATGACGATTCTCCTTTTCCCTCGCGGTTCTCGACAGCTTTGCGGACGTTGTTTTGGTCATGTGACTCAAGTCACTTGAGAGCTCGATGCAGCTACAAAATCGGCAGTTGCCATCACGGCACCACACTTTAGTCCGTTTCTTTTTCTGGTTTCAGGACGTTGCGATGGGCTGCTCCAATGAAATGTTATTTTGATGTTTTGTGATAGCCGAAATGGGATTTCCCGGTGAAGGCTACGTGTTGGGCCATTTCCTAGTCTTTGGACACATCAGTGAATCCATAGGAAGCAATATATTCTCGTGGGCATCTTCATGCCTATCCTTCAATCACCTATCATCATGCCCACTCGCCTCACTTTTTGAAGCCTTGCCCGCGGTCGCAGCATGCAAGGAGGCCCAACCGCCGCTTGAGCCTCTATAAGTCTCATAACTTCATGGAGCCACTCGCTGTAACTTTCGGAAGCCGCAGATAAGGGATACGACAAATCCGGAGTCCAGGGCAGCAGCTTTCCTAAAAAGAACGCACAAGCGGACGCGGCGGGGACAGATTGGTCGTGGGGTTTACCGCTAATTCGGGGTGATTCATGCCTGATGGGCAGCCATCGTGAGATATCGGGGTTGTTCTTTGGGCTGCATGCGGGCTGCATGGCTGTCCAGTGATGTACTTAATGCATCGTGCATATGCGGTTTTGACTCGCTTAAGCATGCTATGTGTCCGCCTTGAACTCTTTACAGAGGAAGTCAAGAGTTAAGTCACATGATGGAACCAAAGTAGGTAGCAAAATTACCTATCGAGTGAAAGAGTTTGCCCCCTTTTTGCAGTTGCTCTCCCCGATTCCGATCTTGCGGACCGGCAACGCAGAGTTAGCTTGAAAGTTGAAACTTTCCGACATGAATCTCATATAAGTGTAGTTCACTTATATGCTAGAATTTCGTTCAGCACTTCAACCCCTATAATCTTTTGGCAGGGTCGTCTTCGAAATTCACGCTCCAAATTCAGGGTGTCCGAAGAATTTCTGCCCCTGGATTTAGCGATGGAATCGCTAAGTTTAGCGAGGACCCCTTGAAGCGGCGTTTTTCCCCTTTCACGACAGCCTCGAGCCGAGATGCTAGTAAGGCTACAAGACATAGTTAAAGGACGTGGACTATTTTGAAACTAAATAGTAGGGTTCATGTACTCTAAGAGAGTATTCTGAACAGCGTGTAAAGGGGAAGGCGCGCCAAGAAGATAAGCCGTTTAGTCATCCGGCAAAATTACTAATTTACTAATTCCACTAATGTCCCACTCTTGTCCTACTTTATCTCAATACATATCGAGTCCGGCTGCACCACGTTCCACAGTTAATTTCGCAGAGTAACTTATCTTGCAACAATTCACTTTGATCTAATCATCCTCATTTATCGAAATGGACGAGTCTCAACCTTTGCTGGGACAACTCAACGAGCCCCAACATCCCACTATTCCAAATCCTCTGGTCCGTTTTGATCCGAAGGGAGATCCCGACAACCCCCTAGAATGGCCAAAGGGGTACAAGATGGGTGTTGTATGTTTACTTGCCTTGCTGTCTTTTACAGTGTAAGTTGAATCAGAGTCATCTAGCCCCTCGAATGCCGCAAATCGCTGACACTAATCACAGGACCTTCACGTGCATAGGTATTGTGCCTGTTGCAGAGAGAATCATTTTCGATCTCGAGGGGAGGCAGAGCAAATCGGCCAGTATACTACTCGTCACTGTTTGGGAGCTCGGGGAAGCTTGTGGTCCCTTGCTCATTGCCCCTCTTTCCGAGATTTACGGGCGGTATTCGACATTCAATGTGGCAAACATCATTTTTATTCTTGGTGTCGTCCTTACGGCGTCAAGTCCGACGACAGGTCTTCTTGTCTTCAGTCGCTTCTTGACCGGATTTGCTGTGGCCTCAAACGTTCTCAACCCAGCCATCATCGGCGACATGTATCC
This sequence comes from Hyaloscypha finlandica, assembly GCA_021399475.1. Taxonomy (NCBI): domain Eukaryota; kingdom Fungi; phylum Ascomycota; class Leotiomycetes; order Helotiales; family Hyaloscyphaceae; genus Hyaloscypha; species Hyaloscypha finlandica. Next base: position 22,894 of record JAJTUR010000258.1, read on the forward strand.
ATCGGAATCCCGAGGATCCGGAATGTCTTTGATCATGCTGGCTCCCCTTTTGGGAGGTGCTGTTGGGCCGGCCATCAGCGGTCTCATTGCTGAGTCCCTTGGCTGGCGGAAGATTCTTTGGATGAGCGCAGCTCTGGCGATTGTCTCAGAGATCCTTTTCTTCACACTCCTCCGCGAAACATACAAAGTCTCCATCTTGAAACAGAGAGCAGCCCGATTGCGGAAGGAGACTCAAGATGAATCGATCAAATGTCCTTATGAAACAGGCGAAGCAGCCACCGAGTTGTACTGGTCTGCATTGCGGACTTCTATCAAACGGCCTGTCGTTGTCATGCTGGATTCTTCAGTGCTTCAGATAATTTCTTTCTATGGTGGATTGATGTTCACATTATACTACGTCTTGGCAACTACTTTACCGGGAATGCTGATGGAGATCTATGGCTTTTCTCCAGCTCAGACGGGTTTGTCGTTCATGAGTTTTAGTATGTATCCAAGGCCCAATCACGAGTTGTAACTAACATCAGCAGGCATTGGTGCTACTGGTGGCATCCTTCTCTCGAACGCATTTGTGGATCATATATATGTCAAGCTAGGGAAGTCCTATGGCGCAGGAACTGCAATTCCTGAATATCGATTGCCATTCATGATTACAGGAGCAGCACTCATGCCGCCTATTGTTGCACTATACGGATGGGCCCCAAACGCTCACTGGCCCGTTCAGACCCTCTTAATGACTGTGGCTCTACTTGGAGTCGTCTTGATTATGAGTTCGATAGCCTTATCGTCGTACGTTGTAGACGCTTTTGGGATCTACTCTGCTTCTGCAATGACAATCGTTCTGATTGCTCGTTGTTTGGGAGGCACACTGCTCCCACTAGCAATTCCTCCTCTGACGGACGCCCTTGGACTTGGATATGGCTTTCTGGTTTTGGGGGCCATTTGTGTGTTGCTAATACCTTTACCGGTGGTGGTGATGCGTTATGGACGCCATTGGCGCCAGAATTCGGCGTACACTAGAGACGGCCTGTGACGGCCTGGGAAATTTAGGGCTGACTCTCGAAGGCTCATGCATCCGCGCTTTTAATCTTATTGTGTCAGCTAGCACCCGTCCTCTCAGCCAATTTCGGTGGTAGACTCTTTGGATTTGACAGGTAGACTTCTTGACTCGAAATTCATGATTTGAGTCATATACAAAGCCTTCTCGCTTCGTTTGAGTCAAGTACTAGACTGGTCAGTCTTTTTAAACCCCGAATCCCCCTGAGGGAGAGTTGTTTGACCGCTTTGACAAAATTTCATGGTGCCTCGAAAACTTGTGTGTCAACAATGTCGAACCAGTTCCCCACCCCTGGCAAAAGCTATGTTCTAATCCTGGAATCGACGTTTACACAGCCCGGCTTGACCCAGTATCAGGGCTTGCACCCACCCTGCTGACGCTTCTTCCCAATCAATCGGTACGAGCTACGCCCCGTGGATACGTTCGTGAGTCCTGGAGGAGGAAGTTCGACAGCTTTTGTCAGCCCGTTTGACGCGTCAGCCCGTTTGACGCTGGCTTTACGCAAAACGCCATCCCCGACCGGTCGACTGAGACAATCAGAGTTCCGAACACTCACGCCCGATGTGGCAAGATGCCGGCACCAAAGAAAGAAACATTGCGTTATTTTCTTTTTCTCACGCTTGTTTCAATTCTGTGTCTTGTCTTGGAAAGACGTATTTTTCATCATGGTCAGTAATCAGGTCCAGACTCTCGGAAAGACCCCTTTTCGGCCCACAAATTTCCGAAGGCAAAATTCGAATTTTCAAACCATGCGGCATTTAAGTTATAATAAGAAATCATGCCGAGTGGCAATTGGATTGGTTGTATTGATTTCCACTTCACTCTCCGAAATATGATGTCTGGGGTGTGAGCGATGAAATCAATGTACAACCTTGGGAAGAGAAGGAGGTGCAATGTCACAGAGGCAATTTTGGGAATTCCAGCAGCTGCAGAAGAAAATTTTCAGATCCGCCTCCCCTCGCACTGGCTCCTTGGTAACGGGTCCACGCCCCTTTCAATCCTATCATCCATCCCAAGAAATCCAGACCCAGAGATAGAACTTGTGTCAGAAACCGCTCTTTCCCTCCCGGTGATGCCCAAGACAAGTTCAGTCTTACCATCATGCGAAGATTCCTCCGGGAGCTTGGATCTCCCATATACCGGTGTTTCGCTCGTAATAGAATCAATCTGATATTGAGATGCATCCTTAATGGCACCATCTTTGTACCAGTGGTCCCGTACATCTGACTGCCATCTCCGTGCTTCAAAATTCCCAACCTCGGCTTCAAATGTTTTCGCCAGAAGATATACGTCGAGTGGAGAGGATCGTAGGCAGTGCAGCAGCCATTGATTGATATGATCCCCAGCACTCCCTGACTGCTCTCCCGGCCTTGGAGCAGAGGCTTTAAACTTCATGTCTGTGGTTCCTGGTTGAGGGAGAAGAGTCGGAAACTTGAGATACTCTGATTTCCGGCCCTTCGCATCAACATCCTCGGCGAAAGCATCCTGCTCCTGGGTTTGAAAGTCCTTGGGCTCGCCATCCTCATCCAGCAGCCCAGCAGCCAGACACTTCTTTCGCAACTCTTCAGCTTCCGTTTGAGCTTCCTGGAGATCCTTTAATATTTCGTCCTCCAACTGGTCCGACTGCTCAAGCCATGCTTCGTCTTCCGGGGCAAGTGTGAGATTGACGCCTCGACGTGTTTCTCTGTCTCCCTCCAGTCCTTCCTTCTCTTCCAGAAGCCTCTCATGCCGTTCACGAAAAATGTCTACATCCCCCAACTTTGACAGGTAATTCGCCACTAAAGGGTGAAAGTTCTGAATTCCATCAGAACTGCTCCTCTCAGACCGTCCATCGAGAATGATATCAGGACTAGGAGATTGGCTATCCTGTGGAATAGCTAGATTGCAAATTCTAACAAAATTCTCCTCCAATCTAGTCAGTGTGTATTCGTGGCTCCCCAACTGGTCCTCAAGTGCATTGCAGTCGTCTTCCAAAGGGCCATACTCCGAACGCATCTGCTCGCAGTCTTGAAACAGCTCTTGCAAGGTCTTCCCTTCATTGCTTATAAAATGCGTCCCTGTGTCGACTCTTGACTCTTTCAGACGCGCAAGCTGCATGTACTTGTCGTCAGCGGCCGCTTTGGCGTATTGCTTGGATCGGAGGATGCCACGCTGCTCCTGAATGCGAGAGCGAAGCCCCCAGATAAGCTCACGCAATCGACGAATCCTCTGGAGTAAAGTGTAAAGCTGAATCTCGTCCTGCTTCGACAGAAATTTGAGAGTTCCTGTTGTAGGAGGAGTCTCCGTTAAAGCCAACCTTGGGTTGCTGCTTGAGGCTTCGTTTGGTGGATTTGGGATTATCGTTCTTGGTGGGACCGTTCGTTGGTGGGGCATCCCGGTACTTTCGTAATCTGGCCTACGAGATGATTCCATCTCTTTCGATTCCTTGACTACCGATCCATTCAGACCTGGCTCTGGTTTGATTGGACGAAGCGGTAAAGAAACCTGAGCAACATGTTCCGGTGCTTGTCTTGGATTAATATTCATGCAGCTGCATTCTAAATAGGTGTCGTTTGTGCCGTCTTCTGAAGTGTCACGACTTTGTCTGACATTTATGAACACAGGATACAGGGGCAGTCTACTATGTAAAACTCTGCCACTTCCCCCTTTCTTCCCTTGCGGATATGTTGTTGGATAAGAACCACGACATCCTTGACTCCAGCGGCCCCTTTCCTCGAATTGGGACCCATTGTGATCAAAACTCTCGGGAGTTGTTGATGCTCCCCTGCGTCGGGTGCGACGGTTAGGCACATGCGCAGATGAGGAAGACTCATCCATAAAGTTGTCGTTGGGCAGGTGAGGCGCGTATTGGGCCTTGGTCTGGCAGACACATCAGAGGGCAGATGGCCTGATGTTGATTTTTCACATTGTCTGACGATGGGTGAGGTCTTTTTTTAAATATATCTCAGATGTGTTCTGTACAACGTGTGGCAATAACGCCTCTCCGGGACTGGGCAGTGCTCTGAAATTGCTTTTCAAGGCAACAGGGCGGCGCTGGAAAGGGTTGCTTCACGACACCCTCCGAAAACCCCTGCACCCGCCGCAAGAAATGAGGTGACTCTGGGGTGACCCGCTGCTTCGGCCAATCGTTTGATGCAATCACATGCTATGTAACCCCAGATCCCATAATTGCGCCGTTCAATCCAAGCACAATGATATCCACCAGGGCATTAAATTTGTGGGGGGAAGCAACATTTTACGCTAAAACGAAGAGCCGCATAATAATGTGCGGATATAAGGAGTGCGGGTGCAATCCTTTGGAAGGGAGTGTGTGTCTGACTTTTGCGTATCGTTCCCATGTCTTCAAGATACTCTAAAAAGAAGAAGCATTCCAAGGACGAGCGCAAGGAATGCAAGGACGAGCGCATTCCTACACAGTGGAGTGGGTGGGAATGGAAGGAGGATGGAGGTTGTTATTATCGCTATCGCTTGGACAAATATGGTGAAGTGTTTCGCTTCTTTCTTCCGCTTTGGGGAGCGTTTTAACGTTTCCACAAGGAAATTATGAGTATGATTACGATCACGAGGCACCGGAAACAAACGAGTATACAGCAGCTTCGGATTACCAAAACTCTAGAAGTTCAGAAACTCCACGCTATGCCCCAACCCATGATGCAACATATGGCGAGCCGAATCAAGCCGCTTTTGGCGCATCCCCTGTCACCACCCCCGATTACACAACCAGCACCTACGAAGATGCTACAGCAGCTTTGGGAAAGCTAGATTTGAACAAAGGGAAAGAACGAGAAGCCGGTAATCTTACACATTATATCAGGAGATTCAACATGTCACAGCTAATTATTAGAAGAATACGCCACTCCGGTTTCAACGTCATACTCGATTGCACCTTCAGTTGCCCAAGGCATGCCTACTGCGCCGGTCGTGGACAATAGCAATTGGAATATGGAAACAAGTAACAGCAGTTACGGCGCGTATTACGCACAGAATACCGGTCCTTACCCGCAATCTTCGTATCCTTTTACTGGCCAATATCCTCAAAACAGGGGTTCATCGATACCACCGCAGCAGCAATTTTATACTGGCCAATCATTCCAAGGTTCGTGAATTCCTTCCTTTAGGATTTGTGGTTGCAGAGGGAGCATGCTCAAAAGTAATGCAGACAGCTCCGCCGACCAGAGTTCATTCGCGCCACAGGGCAACAACTACCATATCGCTGCAGGCACGTGGGGACTGGAAGATCCACTTGATCCTCGTAAGTCTATTCCACTTGGACGTAATGCAATTCTAAATGTTCTAGGATTTAAAATCCAGAAGGGATCAAAGTTTGAAGTTGGGAAAATGTTTAAGATCCTATGGGCAGAACCGATGGGCAGTAATGGCACACGTCTCACAGACGATGGCCACGGACAATCCCAAAAGTTCGGACAGAAATTCATCCACAAAATTCGGCGCTTTGTCGTAGTAAAAGCATTCAACGGCCACTGCCTTTGCCTGCAAGTCCACTCCACCTAGCGCACAATGGCATACTAATAAGCTTTAGGCCGGTCATGACATACCAGCGACAAGGCTTGACAAAACACGGAGCTCAACCAGAACACCACGCTGCGATATACTCCGAGAAGCCAGTTACCTACGAAGACGAAGGCCTGACTAAAAAACCAATCAGGGTTGAGATGTCCAATCCGAAGGAAAAACTTGATCCAATCTCCCGCATCAACTACGCGAAGGTTTACACCATTGAATACAATGTGAAAGTGTATTTTATTGGTAGAGTACATGAGGATTATCTCCACCAGCTTATAGCTGACTACCAAAACATTGTTCATCCACCTCCTGAAGCTCCTGGACCGTATTCCGGATATGGCTATGAAGGAGCTGCTGGCTCATCGCAATGAAGGCGACCAAGGATAGTACATAAAAACACACCGAAGGCTCTTCAACTGGTGAAGGACCTCCATATTCGAAATACGCCATTCTGCAGGGTGTTCCAATCTGAAATACGTTGCTCTGTCACTTGATACAGGGAGAGCACCAAAGAATGGTGCAAATCGCTTCTACGGCATAACGGGACATGACTTCTTTTCCTTACTTCAGGAGGCTTGGCACGCCAAGAACCGTGTTTTGACAGGCAAACCTTCCGTGAGCGTTGGAGGGCGTTATCTAGCAATGACTTCATGACCAGTCTCAGCATTCTTTCCTCTCAACTTTGGCACGAACACTCACTCGGTGGTTTGCCTCACTCAAGCGATCAATGTTGCATCTTCGAACCCGTAGAGTAATAAACAGCCTTGCAACATCGCCGCTTGAACAAGAGCCAAGCACCCCACGTTTCACAAATCCTCTTTTGTTTTTTAGCCTCACCAGTGCGTTTGCCCAGCTAGTGCCAGCGAATCCCCTTGTCGATTTTACGAGAACTCCCACACTGAAACTCTTTCCGCTAGACGATTTTGAGTCATGAACCACCAGAGCTTGAAATCTCAAAACCCCTCTTTCCAAACTCGCAGTTCTCCTATTCTCTCTTAAAGTTAGACTTAAAGCAGTCGCCAGTTTACTTGCCACCGCCAAGTCACTGACCCAGCAACTCGGGCACGATCCCTGCCACTGCATGCACTTCAGATCCTGGGCCGGGCCGGGCATTCCCACGATCGATCAGACCGCATCGTTTTTCGCCGTGTCAGATCCGCCACCGGAGAACAAATGTGATGGAAATTCAGTTTCGGATTTTCAAATTGTGGGAAGATAACCGGGGGTGTGGTCACACCTAGTTTTCCGCTGCTTCACCGAAATGTTAGGAATAGGAATAAAGGGAAATTGTGAAACGAGCCCCCCGGTGGCGATTGGGGGTGTCAATTGAGGGCCAGACTAACCTAAAGTAGAGGAATGCTAAAAAAATCTAGCTTTCCTTCAATTTTAATTTACTATATAAAGAATTATTATTATTAATTTATTTATTTATTCGTATTATAGAAGGCCTGATTATAAGCTAATTAGAGATGAAGTTTTTATTATATTATAATATTTTAAAAATTCATTCGTATCCGACTTCATATTTATAAACTAGAGTTCGCTTAAATAAATAAGTAATTAAGTAATTAGGCTCTGTTTGTTCAGATTTTAGCTAGCTTTTAGCTGTGCGCACACTGTCAACCTCGGACGTCATGTGACACCGTCACGTGCACGGCTCATCCCGTAGACTAGACCCAATTAGGCATAGCAGAAGCTGGGAGTGCAGTTCAGGAGGTCAACCTCCTGAACTAAACTCCTTTACTTCTAGAATATACCACTTCACTAACGATAAACGCAACGAGCATTCCACGACACACACGTGATGGTGCTTAGCGTTTCTAGTGAACCGACAGGCTCCTTACTTCGGTCCGGTTAATTAACCGCTCGTATTAATATACTAAGGGAAATACACTTACTTTAATATATTATTTAAAGTACTAGAAGCCTTGAATTCTATAGTTTTAATATAGATTTACTTGATTTATATTTATAATACATGTTGGACTCTAACTAGCACGTGCTGGCCCACGTGACCCACTACTGTATTTAAGCTCTACTACTCTATAGCACACCTCTCTTTCCCTTTATATCTAAATTATTATACATTATTATAATATAACTATATTTATATTATAATAATATAAGTAGTATTTTATTTATTTAAATCTTATACTTTTATTTAGATAAGTTAATGTTTTTTTTAAGAAGAGTGAAAAACTTTTAAATATTAGCTATTAAAAGTTTAAATTAATTAAATAGAAAAGTTAAATAGAAATATTTAATAAATTTATATTATTTCAACTAATAAAAAGAAGACAAGTAATACAAGTAATTATTTGAATTTAAGGATTATTTATATTAACTCATAATGTAACGTGTAAGGATTAGGCTCATTTTATAGCTAGCTAAGCTAAAAGACTATAGTATTTACTATAGGATAAACACGCCTAATCACGGTTAAATAGCTAGAGTGTAGTCACGTGACCGCAGTCAACCGTGAGCCGCTATATATATATGCCTATATATTAATATATATTACATATAAGTGCATTAAATAAACTCTTATAAAGAAAGATAAATAACTCTAACTTATGTATTTATTATATTACTACTAGTATTACACCTTATTAAAATTAGAAGAATATTAAAACTCTTATTCTTCTAACTTAAATATATTAACTAAGTTCTTATAGAAACTTAGATTAACTTAATAGAATTATAATTTAGTAAGCTCTAATATTATTTAATGAAATGATTTCGTATTATTATTATTTTAACTTAACTTATTTATAAGTTATATAGCTATACTAGGTATATAGTAATATGAGTGAGTTGTGAAAGGTTAATTATTACTATCTGAAGCGAGAAGTAGCTATATAGTAGCTAAGCGAGCGAAGTACTAAGCTATTCCTGATTCACTATATATAGGAATCCTAGTATATAGGAATCCTAGTATATAGGAATCCTAGTATATAGGAATCCTAGTAACCTCCCCCCGCTCGAAAAAAGGGCTAGCGCCTACACTAGATAAAATACATAAGGAAATCCGTATATTAGGATTCCTATTTTCGAATATTAAATTCTCACTGTCTTCTGAAGTTAGAACCCGTATATTAGGATTCCCTTCCGAAATATTAAATTTCCTATAGGCCTAGTAATCCTCACTCCTATACTATTACCGATATATTCGTGATTACTTCTATTACTTATATAATATCCCTATTTCTACTATTTCTCTCCTTCTAGGTATTCTATTCCTTTTCTAATACTATCCGGCCCCAAAAGTCGTTTCCTTTCTAGTAAGTTCTATATATAACGTTATTATAAAGGGTTATCTATATGCCTCTACCCGGCTTATAGAGCTTCCTGATTTCGAGGAATAGAATAGTTAGTTTCTTAGTAGGATTAGTAGGATTCTCTAGATTCTGAGCTACTAGATTAGGTATAGGGTCTTATAAGGGATTCTTATTCGTAGGATTTGATACGGGATTTTCTAAGGGACTCTAAGTAGGATTCGGATTCTTAGTAAGAACAGGATTCGGAGTCTTCGGAGTAGTATTAGTATTAATTAGGCTTATAATCGCTCTAGTATTCTTAAGATTACTACTCTTGAGCTCGCTCTTTCTAGCGAGATAGCCTACTAACTCTCCCCGCTTATTCTCCCAAGTTATATACTACTACCTATAGTATTTAACTAGCTATCTAGAATTCCCCTTCGTTTACCGGTAATCCGCGTGCCCTAAAGGGAGTTCGGGTAGATTTCCGGACCTCTCTAGTTTATAATATACTTCGATTTCCGCTAGCGAAGCTATGTGATATTAGGTATATCCCTAGACATCGTGGAATTTAGTCACGAATCTATTATTTTATTAATAGGTCTCGTAGTCGTATCTCTTTTTACTATAGATATCCTCTAGTTTCTAGATAATATTTATAATTATCTCTAGAACTTCTCTACTATCTTATTTAACTTAAATTAGGTATAGGAATACTTTTGATTTTGATTTCGGTACAGATTTTAGTATAGCTTTCTTTAGTAATTATAGGCGTTAGAAATCCGCCTTCTTTTAGTACTAGTCTACTAGGTTCCCGTGAGTCCTATAGTAGTCTCTAGTATTCTCGGGTAGTAGTATTTCTAGATCCGCTATTAGCCTAAAGAAATCCTAAAGTAACTCTTTAGACTCGAGGAATTCATCGATTCCGGCTCTAGAAACTTAATAGCTATAAGTAAGGGACTTAGAAGCTATTACTTTAGTTACTTTCTTCCCTTTTAATCCTATTAATAATATAGGGGAGGTCGCTCTACGTTTTTAGTAACTATCGTTATTAGATTTAGAATCCTCGGAATTATTATTAGGATTATTATTATTATTATTATTACCTAAATCCTAAATAGCCTTTTTAACTATTCCTTTTCTATAAATCTCGAGTCCTTTATAGCTTTTTCTAATACTCCCGAAAATCTAATAAGTATTATAATACTATTTCTCTTTTAGCTATCTTCGAATAACTTAGCGATTTCAATTATATTCTCTATTAGCTAATTTATTCGTGCCTCGAGTTCTATAACCCTTTATCTAGCTACTTTTTAGAATCCCTATATTAAGACTTGATTTGTTTTTTCTAGTTCTTTAGCTTTCTATACTAATTTCTAGTACTTATTTATAATCTATTATAGCTTCCTTCTTAACTTTTTATTATCCTTTTCTACTATAGATAATATTTCTCCTAGTAGTATATTAATACCTAAGCTATTTTCGATTTCCTAAGTAAGTAGCGATTTCTTTTTCGTAGCTTTCTTAGGGTTAAGGATTCCTTTAGCCTATTCCTCCCTATTTTCTACTAGTTCATAGTCCTTTATTAAATAAGTACTTGCTTTATCTTTTTATTCTAGCTAGTTTTCGTATATTACTATACCCTAAATCGTGAGTAGAAGATTATTAGGGCCCAGGAATAATTAACTAACGTTTTTTCTTATTTCTAATAGCTTTCCCTCTACTATGAATATAGTAATAAAGTTTACTACTAATCTTTATATAACTTTCCTAGCTTTAGTAGCTAGGATTCCGACTCTTATTATATAGTCCGACTATTAGGAATTAGCCTAGGAAAGGTCTAGGTAAAATTAGTTCTTAGTATTTATTCCGAATAAAAGTTTCTAATCTAATTCCTATAGTTCTAGGTCAAAGATTAGTACTTATTAGATATCCTTCTACTAGCTATAATTTATCTATTTCTTTTAGCTATAGTTTCCTTATTATAGCCCTAGTATATATTTAAGTAGGAAATCTACCTTCTTTAGCTTTAGGTGAGACGAATTCTTTAGCTTTTTAGTGCTTAGTAGAGGAATCGTGGAATCATTTCCTAGAGGTAAAGCTAAGGTACTAGAAGGTCTAGGTTATCCGGTGTCTGAAAGTAAAGCTGAGGTTCCCGAGGGTCTAGGTTATCTATCGTTTATAGTATCTAAAGGTAAAGGTACTAGTTCATCTATAATAGTAAACTAATTCCGAATCCTAGGGTTCTAGTGAGAATTCTTTTAGGAGATAAATAGTAAGTAAAAGGTAACAGGAATCTGCGAATATAGCTATTTGGAGTCGTTATAGTAGATTATAGTATTAATATTATTATTAATATTATTATAAAAAGATAACGGGTTAAGGTAAGAAAATTTGATATATATCACTAGCCGAGTATAAGTAAGATGATATTTACTAGTTAATCACGACTCACTTTCGTAAAACTCTCTCTTATATATCATATTTCTATATATAATTATACTAGTAAAAGTCTAAAATATTAATATTATATATCTAGGATTTACGAGGCTTTCGAAAACCAGGAGTCTTAGTTTTCTTTCCTCGAGTATTCCTATTCTACTACTTTCCTAACTCTAACTATTTAGCTTCGAATTCTTTAATAGCTTCCTTCGTATTCTAAAGCTTTATAGAGGGAAACTATTAATTATCTTCTAGGCTATATCCTTTCTAGTAGACTAGATATCTAATATAACCTATAAGGCTTATTTACTTATTAATAATCTTCTCGATTTCCTACGATTTCTAGTATTTGGTATCTCCTTTAATATATACCAAATCCGAATACTCTAGATATAGATAATTATATAGATCCTTTTCCTTTAGGGCTAGCTCGAGATACGTAATAGAAAATATATTATAGATTCTCTAATACTTCGGGATATCTAGTTAGTATATGAGCTAGCTATATTACTAGACGATTCGAAAGGATCTATAGTACTATATAGAAATCTTCTTACTCTTTACTACTAGTAATTTATAGCCTTTATAAAGCCGAATATAGACTTCGTTATTAATATTAAGGAAGAGGGGTTTTCTAGACTTATTATACTAGGCCTTTATTAATATCTATCTTATAGTAATAGTATCTAAAACCTAGATATAATATTTAGGAATTCCCGTAAACTTCCTAGATAAATTCGGGCTTAGAAGATCGACTATATTATTAACTATAAATCCATATAGTACTTCGTTAGGGGCCTTCCTAATAGCTACCGAGAAGGTGTAATAGCGAGATTAATATAATAGTTAAAGCTTAAGGTTTAAAGAATCTTATATATTAAAAATACTAAACTAAGGGGCAAAGAAGGGAAGAGCCCTTAACCTTTAAGAGAGTCTTACTAAGATCCCTAGCTTAGTCCCGCGTTTCGCCCCTAGCCCCTAATACCTAGCCTTTAGCGGATTATATAGAGGTACTAGCTATTATATTACCCCCCCTATAGGAAAATCCTAAATACCCTTATTTAGGGTATAATTTCATATAAAGAATAAAGGAAAAAAGAAAAAATCATGTCTAACTACCCTGTTTTATCCTCTTAAAGCAGCTACTTATAGTTAAATCATAGTCTCGACTCTATTAGCTTAACTTAGTTTTCTATATATTCTAACTAATCCTCCTTATCTATCGCCCGAATTATACTAATACTAGCCTCGATAATATTATCTAGGATACTTATATATATAATAGCTAATAGTAGGATAGTTACTAATAGGCGGGCTCGGTTAGGTACTAGTAGATTAAGGGTATTCGTCGAGTTAGGCTTTAATTTAGAGGACTTCTTAGCCTTTTTCTTCTTAAGGGTATTAGCTTTTAGCTTAGGAATATCGACTATTAACTTAGAAGTATTATCCTTTAGTTACTTATTTTCTTTCTAGAGGTTCTCGATTATCTTATTAGCCTTAGTAAGCTTAATAAAAGTATTATTAAGTTATTCTTCAAGGGTCTTATTTATCTATTATTTAGTAGCTAATTAGGTATATTTATTATAGAATCTAATAACTTTGAGTTTTATAACCTTCTCTAATAGCTCTTTTAGAGGTCCCTACTAACTTCCTTCTTAGTAGCTTCTACTAGGTCATTAATATTAGTAGGGTATTCCTTGTCCTCCTTAGCTTTTAGGAGCTTTCGCTATACCTTAGTCTCACTCTAGTACTTATAATAGGGTCCTAGGCTAGTAGTAAGTAATTATTTATTACCGATATATCCTATATTTTCGTCGGCGGCTAATTCCTCCTTATTAGACTCCTCGCTCTCTTCTACTCTCTTTCGCTTAAGTTCTTAGGTATAGGGTACCTTCTATACTTTCTTATTACTCTTCTTCTTCTTAGAGGATTTAGAGGCTTCTTAGTATTCTTTAAGGGGGTTTTAATAATATTCCTAAAGCTATTTATAGTATTTTGGACATTATTCTTAGTCTTCTTAGTTATTAGATTAATATCTTAGGGGTTCTTATTATCCTCTCTAGTAAGATTAAAGACTTATTCTTAGCTAGGTTAATAAGAATAATAAGCTTTCTCTTAGTAGGGGGAAGGATAAGGGGTTTATCCTAGGTAAGACTATTACTACTACTATCTAATTCACTAAGGGAGCCCTTAGGGTTATAGACTTCCTCGTTAAAATCCGCCGCTCTATTATCTAATTAATCTCTAGCTTCGTCGGGAAGGGGGTTTATATCATTAGCCTTACTTCTTAGAGGAGAGGTATTAGGTATTTCTATATTAGGTAAGGGGCTAGGGCTATTAGAAATATCTATAGTAATATCTAATCTATTATTAGGAATATCGATTCCGTTAGTAGAGGTATTAGTTCTATTAGTAGGAGTATTCTTTTTATCCTCTTCTTCTTATTCTATAACGAGTTATTTAGTAGTAACCTTAGGAATTAGATATAGGGCTTTATAGGTTATATAGTATATCTCGACTTACTCCCTAGGGACGATATTACTCTTAGTATCTATATAAGTAGATTTGCTAGTATTAATATCTATTATCTTAGTATAGAGTAAAGCTAAGGTACTAGTAATACTACTATTCGGGCTAAGCTTCTAGAATATATTAAGAATAACTAGTATAGTATCTAATAAGGTACTAATATTACTATTCTCTTAGGCTATATCTATAGCTAGGTCGTAGTATTAGTAGTAGTAGAAATAGATATAGTTATAGGAATTAAGGTAGTTAAGAGGGATTTCGCGATATTTTATAGGGTAGAAAGTTATAAATTCACTCTTATCTTAGCTTTATAGATTCACCTCTCCTTAAGTGAGCTACTCTAGTAGTAGGATATATCGAGGTATAATAAAACAGAAGTTTTTGCTTAGTTATAGGGAAGGAACATAGTACTAAATCATATAGCTAAATAAAGGGAATACGCTTTAGGTTTAAATAAAACCTAGAAAATATCTAGTTCTTTCTTCTCTTCCTCTAGATCCTAGAGCCCCTATACTAGGGTTTATTATTATTAGGGTAGTTTTCGTTAAACTTATCCTCCTTTATATATCTAATCTAGTAGTTTAAGTAGATAAGAGGTCCTACTTCATTAGGATTTTACTCGTAGAATCTTCGGAGTTCTAGAGTAGAGTTCTTAAAATTTAATATAAGGTATTATTTATTATCTATATCCTATCCCTTTTACTCTACTTTATAGTAGAGTTTACTATAGAGTATACTAGAGAATAGGATCCTCTCGACCTCCTATTCTAGTTCACTATTTACTTCTATTAAGTCTAGCTCCTTATTCGTCTAGCTAGGTAAAGGGTTACCTGAGTCCTTATGAAGTCTATTTATATAGAAGATTAGCTATATCTTATATAATAGTAGGAGGTCTAATTTATAGGAATAGCTAACTATTTAGATAATTCTAAATAGTCTAGTAAGAGGGTAGTCTAGCTTATCTAAAGGTTAGTCCGTTTTCTATATCTTTTTAATTATATAAACTATATCCTCTAGGCCAAAGTTAGGTTCTCGCCGTTTCTTATTAGCTTATTTAGCCTATTATTCTTAGGCCTTAGTTATATATTATTAGGCATAAGTAACTACTATATCGATTCTCTTAGCTTACTACTATACTTCTTCGCGATTTAGTTTCTCCCTTAATATCTTAAACTTCATAGTTAAGAGCATCTAATTAAAGTCTAGTTAGGGTTCATACCTATAGTTAACTATTAAGGGCAATAAGCTAGTTAATTCATGAGGGTAAGCGGCGCTAGTAGTATTAAGTACTAGGAGTAGGTCCGCCTAGTTATCCTAAAAGTAGTTCACGAAGGGGTATAGTCATATATTAATTATCTAGTTAATAATCTCTATCTAGTTATTAGTTTAGGCGTATTCTATTATCGAGAGCTTTAGTTTAGTCCTAGTTAATTTCGATAATTTATCTATAAAGTCTAAAATAAACTAGGGGCCTTAATTACTAGTAATAGTTAGGGGGGAGCCCCTAAATCACTAGATATATTAGTAGAAGAAGCTAGCGGTAGTCCTCGCTATAGCGTTCTTTATAGTAAGTAAGCTAATATAGTATTTAGATAACTAGTTAACTATAATAAAGATATTATCGTATCCTTTACTTATTGAGCTAGAGCTATAGAAATCTATTAATAAGTCGTCCTATATCCTTAAGGGGACTAGTAAGGGTATAATAAGCCGGGTATCTTATCCCTTAGCTTATAGGATCTCTAGTATTCGTGGTAGTTTACTACGAATTAGTCGACGTCTACTAAGAGGCTAGGCTACTAGTAGAGCTATTTAACTAAGATCTTTGTCTTATTCTAACTAGGGTAAGCTATAGTTATTATATTATAGATTTATTAAAGGAGTCTAGTTCGTAAGTAGTTATAGTTATCTAGTACTATAAGCTTCTTACTATAAAGTAGGTAATCTCGATATCTCTTATAAGTTAGTCTTCTAGTAAGCCTTCTCTCGATTATCCTCTAAAGACGAATTTATAAGATTTACCTATATAACCTCATTCGTAACTATTAGTTTATTAATTCCTCTAGGCTTAAAGGGGAGGGTAATAACTAATTCGTTAATAGTAGCGAGGATTATACTAGGATAGAAAACCATATATGTCTTTTTAGCCTCTTTAGCTTACTTCTATATAGTCTGAGCTTATCTTTCCTAGATAGGATATTAGTAATCGTATTCTCTTTACCTAGCTAATAAGTAATCTAAAAGTAGAATAATAATAGGATATCTATCTATTATATCTATTACTTATTTAGGAGCTTCTTTGTCCGAAGTACTCAAGTACCTTATAGTCTATAATAATAAGAAAAGTAGGTAGACTAATTAGTTCTACCCACTATTCTTATAGCCCTTAGACGATAGTAAGTAGTTCCTTATTATAGATTTCGTAATAAAGCTAGGTTCCTTAAGAGCCTTAGAATAAAAGGCGATAGGTACTATTATCTGTCCTTAGTACTCTTCTAAGTTAGTACTCTATAATAACTAGGTCCGAATATTAGTTTTAGTTAGGTTTCTGTTATACTAAAAATAGAGTAGTATAGGTACTAAGATAAGTAACTCTCTAAGGTATTTAAGGGTTTTATTAATTCTATTAAGTATAAACTTCAATAGTATATCTTTTCTATTAGTTAGTTTAAGGGGTAAGAAACCCGCTATAGGCTTATATAAACCTCTAGTAGAAGTTATAGAAGCCTAGGAATAACTAAACCTCCTTTTTAGTTATAGGAGGGTCCTAATCCCGGATAATAGTAGTTTTAGTAAGGTTTACCTAGATACCCTAATTAGAGACGACGACCTAGGAATATTATCTTTAATACCTTAAACTCATACTTATAGATATCGACTTATAATCTAGTATCCTCGAATTTCTATAGAACTATTTAGATATATTATTAGTATTCCTTCTTATTCTTAGAAAAGATTAGGACATCGTCTATATAAGTAGAGTAGAAGTTATTTAAATAGTTAATTAGGACAGTATTTATATATTCTGGAATATTATAGGATATTATAGAGTCTAAATAATAAAATCACTAGTTCGTAGGAACTATACTCATCTAGAAAGCCGCCTATACTATAGAGCTTAACTCTATTAGGATCCGGTTAAAGGTATATTAATATCTAGTTTAGTAAATACTAAATTCTACTAAATAATTAAGTATTTTAGTAATAAGTAGTAGAGGGTAATAATCCTTCTTCGTTAGGGCATTTAGTTAGTAATAGTCGATATAAAAGTATAGGCTATTATCCTTTTTCTTAATAAATAAGATAAAGACGAGAAGGGGAAAGAATTAGC
Source organism: Hyaloscypha finlandica (assembly GCA_021399475.1). Taxonomy (NCBI): domain Eukaryota; kingdom Fungi; phylum Ascomycota; class Leotiomycetes; order Helotiales; family Hyaloscyphaceae; genus Hyaloscypha; species Hyaloscypha finlandica. The sequence goes on from JAJTUR010000258.1 coordinate 40,031, forward strand.
TATCTAATTAAAAAC
>JAJTUR010000259.1:0-39937 GCA_021399475.1 Hyaloscypha finlandica
CTAGATAAGACCTCTTAATATTAGTAGTAATTATAAGTAAGAAGTCTATAGTATCCTTCTCAAATATAAAGAATTTATTAGAGAGGACGAACTAAATTAATACTAGCGAGGTATTAAGCTATCGCTCTACTCGTCTTCTTTTCCTTAGCTATAGGTTACTTAATTATTTACTTCTATCTCATACTATATTCGAATATAGTTTTCTTTAGTTACTTAATAGTTTTATAAGAGTCGCCTAGTAAACTCTTACTATATTTCTAGACGAAGAGTTAAATAAGATATCTAATATAATTAAAGAAAAGAATAGAGTAAATAAGTTTATTAAGGTAATACTTAAGTACTAGATATTAGTTCTATAGTTACTATAAATATTTATATATATAAGATAATAATAGAAGATTAATTAAGAGAATATATAAAGGTTATAAAATAAATAATATTTATATATAAAAATTATTTAATAGACTATATATTTATAGAATGAAATAAGAAAGTAAAGCTATTATTTATATAGGATCTCTAGATAAGGTCTAGGAGTTATTTCAAGTATAAGACTTCTCTTATAATATAACTAGAATACCTTGAAAACTATAATCTAGGGAATTATAGAAAAAAAACTCTATATATTTATAGATAATATTATATTACTCAGAGATAATATAGTATTTAGTATTTCGATATCTAGTTTTTAGCTTTAGATACCTAGTATCTACTATATAGTATTTAGAGCCTAGCCTAGTATCTAGAGTCTAGATAATATCTGATTTTAGTATCTAGAGTCTAGAGTCTAGTATCTAGCCTTAACTTAGTATTTGGTATTTAAAGTCTAGTATTTAGTATTTAGTATCTAGTATCTAGTATCTAGTATTTAGTTTAGTATCTAGGATCTAGTATCTAGAGTCTAGTATTTAGTTTAGTATCTAGGATCTAGTATCTAGAGTCTAGTATTTAGTATTTGGTATCTAAGAGAGTATTACGGGAACTAATTAGCGGGTAAAGAGGGCTTACTAGTTTTAATATATTACTTATATTATCTTAATACTCTTATATTCCTTTACCTACTTCCTATATTCTCTATATAACTAAGCACCGCTTACTTTTCAATTATATATACTTTATATATATAGTTCCCTTTACTAATATTACTTACCTTTATATTTATCTAATTTATATAATAGTATCCACGTTTATATCTCTTTTTAAGTTCCCTAACTTAATATACTTCTATTATTCCTATCCCTCGAATAGATTACTAGCTTAATATTAGCTAGTCCTTAATATAATATTATAACCTACTATAGGCTAATTATATTTCTAAGTTAGAAGTCGTTTATAATTAGTATATTTTCGACTAAGTCCTATATCTCTAAACCTTCTCTAATACCTATAAATTCTCTACCTCTCGAGTAATTACTTATTATAAGAGGTAAAAGATAAGTATAAGAGAGAAGTAATAGTATTAGGCAAGTTATTAGTATAATTAAGGCTACTATTATAGTTATAATTACTTAGATATATATTCGTGTGAGATTTTAATCACTTATTATAAGAATAGAGGAGATTCTCGGGGTAAGATATATAGTATTTATTATTTCATTATTTTATTATATATTCTCTTAGCTAAGGGTTTCTATATATCGGAAACCCTTAGCTTTTCTATTAGTCTTTAGAGGTATAGTTCTTATACTACTAGTTTTTTACTTTTATTATTTAGATATCCTCTAGACCCTATAAACTACTTTACTATTAGTATAACTAATTTTTCTAGTAAAATACACCTCGGGGTATATAACTCGAAGGAAATTATTAATCTATAATATGAGTTTATTAAAACTTAATACAAGGTTCTATAAGTATAGCTTGAGTTTTTCTCGAGTTAGTTATCTGAGTTTATAAGCCTTAAGAGTAGTTATAGCCTTATATATTGAGTCGTATTTAATGTTAATAAATAGATATTGTATTAAAATCCTATTATATCTTACTCTTTTATTACTTTTCTATTAGCTATCTCTAGTTTTATGAATTATTCTATTATAGTATTCTAGTTATTCGAGAAGTTTAGAGTAACTAGTTATAGTTAGATCTTTTTCTCTTTCACGGGGTTACTAAGCTATTCTACTATACTATTAGTCTCTTCTATTTTTATTATATTATATCTAAATTAACTCCTTATCTTAGTTAGTATTCGTTAGGGCTAAAGTTATTAGAGTATCTAAGGATATTATTACCTCTTCTACTTATCTCTTTTACTACTATTATAGCTTATATAATAATATCGCTTACTTCTTATTAGTTTTATCTACTTATAGTAGTCTATTCCCTAGCTTATTTCACCTTATTTAATATATAGAATATATAAAGTAAGCTAAAAGAGGGATAATTTATAGAGCTAGTCTAGAAACTATTACTAGTAATATATATATAATAGCGAGGCTTAGTCTATTATTTTCGCTAAAGAGAGTATATTATAGTATTACCTTAGATACCTAGATTAGATACTCTAATTAAATACTTTATTATTTTTATTTAGATACTATAGTATATAAGTACTTACTAAGCCTCGAGGCGAGATACTTAGCTAATTATAGAAATATTTTAGAATATGTATACTTATATTATATTTCTTAAACATAATTAGTCTTTAACCTTAAAGCTCTACTCGATATATATATCACCTTAACTTATTAGTAATAATTAGTAAAGACTAATCTAATTACATTTATATATTACCTTATAATACTTCTCTCACTATTAAGGTTAGTACTAAGGTAAAGCAAATACTAGTATTTCGTCTCCTTTTTTTTAGGTTTAGCTACTATGTTTTTAATCTAAACTACCTCTTTCGTAATCGCGTAATAGAGTCTCTCTCTCTCCTTAATATACTCATTTAGCTAACCTCTTAATAAGTGTACTAATTCCAGCTTTATCTCTATTATTTAGAAAAGGTTAAGTATATTCTACTCTTCCCTAACCTCATTAGATTATAGTAATACTAATATCTTAGTTATAGCTACTACTATTCCTTATTAAGTTAAGCTTCTATACTTATTCGCTTTCTAGTCTAGTTAAAATCTCCTAGTATAAACTTCCTAAAGTACTTACTATATCTAAAGATATAGCTTCCTCTACTAACTAGCTTTCTACTTTCTTAACTACTCTTTCTAAGCTTATATTACGGATTTATTTCAGAGATAATAGAATCTATACTTTTCTTAATACTTTATAGAGCTCTTATAGATATTATATAAGAGCTTTATTATCTCGAGAGTTCTAAGACTAAAGAGTTAAAGATATTCGAGCTTATTACCTTAACTTTAGCTTATTTTACGAGGTAGTAAGTCACGATTTCGATATCGATTTTCTAGGTAATAATCTTCTACTAAGCTTTACCTATAAATACCCTTAGCTTTAATAAGACCTAAAGTTTATTATTATCTATAATATCTTTACTTTTTATAATTATATTTTAGTCTTATAGAACTTAAATAAGATTTCTATATTTATTTTACTTATTTCTTATATTATAGATCTCTATATCTTTAATCCAAATCTTAATAGTAACTCGATTATTCCTCCCTTAAACGAGTACCTTAAAATAATAAGGTTACTTATTCCTAATAACTTACTTAGTAGTTCTAGGCTTATTTACTTAACTTCTCTCCTTCTTCTAAGTTAGAATAATACTAATATACTCCCCGGTTTACCTTTAGAAATCCCTTCTCTTAGAGATACTCCTTCTCCTTAACCTAATCCTTTATTACCTAGTCTTGAGTCTAATATAAAAGAGTTAATTCCTAACCCTAAACGCGTAATATACTATAAATAATAGCGATTTATAGAGTTTTTTATTACTATTTCTTAGTATTAATTTATATTTAATAGTATACTTACTAATATTATAGTATTTATAGCTTTAATAATATTAATAATATCCCCTCTATAATATATTTCACTAAAGAATTCTAGTATAAAATATATGAGTTCTTCTATAACTATAACCTAATATAGGTATATTATCTTAAGAGCTAATATATAAGGTACCTTAGATTAAAGAGATATACTTAACTACATTAGGCTTATATTATATAATAGCTATTTAAGTATAAGACTAAGGGTATCTATAGATCTATCCTTACTAAGAGAATTAGTCTAGGTAAAATATATAAGACTTATTTATTCTACTAGGTTTAAAATATAATTATTACTATAGGCTAGGATATACTAAGATTATATACTATATTAGTTACCTTTAATTAATATAATAAGTACCTTACTATAGAAACTAATAAGGACCCTTAACTAAATAACGCTCGTATTACTCTTAGAGTTTATAGGGTATCTAATACTTATATATTAATAGATCTCTCTCTTATAAGTTATTTAATATTATAAATATTAGTCTAGTCCTTATTACTATCTTACTAAAACTTATTACTTACTAGAGAGACGAGTTTAAGAAGATATTTAATACTAAGTATATTAGACCTAAAGTACTCTAAGTATAATTCTTTATTAAGTATTATAAATACTTAAAGAATTCCTTTAAGTCCCTAATATTAAGAGATATAAAGATAAGGAAGTAATTCTATTATAATAGAGATAAGAACTATTCTACTTATTTTATTTTTCTTATATCTTCTAATAAGTCTATTATTTCAAGGATCTCAGAAAATAAAATCTTTAATAATAAGATCCCTAGTTACTCTATCTTCTTTACTTTCTTTTAGAATAAGTTCCATGAGAGCTAGAACCCTAAGTTACTATATAGCTTATTCTTTTTCAAGTAAGTAAACTTATTATCTAATTACCTTACTTCTTTTAGCTTATATAATCTCTCTAAAACTCTAATTATTAAAACTATTAAGGATATTTCATATATAATTAAGATAATCTAATCCCTAAAATAGTTATAACTAAACTACTCGAGATATATTAGCTATATAACTAATATTAAAGCTCTTATAAAGAGGTATAATAATTTACTAAAGGAAGGAGAGCTCCTTAGGGAATATACTTAAGGGGAAAAGAGAGAATTAAATAAGATAAAAAGAGACTTAGAATAAAAGAAGTAGGAGGTATACTCTATAGACTTAAATAAAGCTTTTACTTCTAGTAATATTTGTCTATAGAGTAACTAACTTGTGGTTTAGAAAGCCGCTAGTCCCCTTACCCCTAATAATATAGTCCTTTATAATAGTTAATATAAAGAAAGAGTATATTACTTATATTAAAAATACTAGTAGCTTAGGTAAAGGTAAGGGCGGACTCTATATAAGAGAGGATAATAGAGAGGTAAATTAAGGATAATAGAAAGGCGCCTTAACTTATTCGTAATAATTTTAGGCTTAGGAGTAATATAGTCTTTATATAAGTCTAGTTTTATATATTATTTCTAGTATATATAAAAGTATTCTACTCTATTATAAAAGCTAGTAAAATTATCTCTCTTCTTATAAGTATTATCTAAGATCTTTCACTATATATAATAAGGGATAATAATTATATTAACTTATTATAGTATGAGAAGTACTTTAATAAGCTTATAGAAAGTAATTAAAAGCTTAAGGAACTTAATAAGTTTCTAGATAAGATAAAGTCATGTTCTATAAAGAATTTAAAGAATAAAAAGATAATTATTAGATATAATAATTTACTTATAATAGCTTTCTTTTAACTAGTTAATACCCCTTTCTTATACTCTATTTTAAAAATAGATAATTATTCTCTAACTAATACTTTACTATAGTAGTTTATCTATAAACGTCTAGATATACTAATAGTTATCTTTTACCTAGAGATCTCTAATAAGAATAAAGGTATATTAGTTAAATCTTTTAGTATAAGGGCTAATAAGAACGAGAAGTATAAGAATAAAGAGGCTTATAAGGCTATTATTCTTATCTTTAATATAAAACTTCTTATAATAAGTTATAATATTTAAGAAATAAATAATATTTATATCTTTGATTTATTATAGACTCTAGACTAATAAGATTAGACTATTAATAGAGGCTACTAAAGTAGCTAGGATTATGAAGTATATATTAAGACTTATATAGCTCTTAGTAATAGGATTAAGGTAAGGATATATTATATCTTTTAGGTATATAAGGAAATTACTAACTTCTCGTTTAATATTACTAATAATAAGAGTAAGAAGAAGGAAGCTAAGATACTATAATAGTATTTAGTAAAGTAGTAATAAGAATATCTAGAGAGGGAAGAACGAGAATGTCTAGAAAAAAAGGAGCGAGAATATTTAGAGAAAGAATAAGAAAATATAATAATAGCTAATACTTAGGTTTAGTAGATATATATACGAAGTCAAAATTCCTCTCTAAATCTATATCTACTTTAATAGCTATTTTCAAAATACTATAGATTAGATAAATCATATTATATTAACTCTCTTCTAGATCTTAATAATACTTCTATTTCTTTTATATTCTAATAATAATATATAAACTCTTAGTAGTTTAGCGAGTACTTATTTACTAATATACTATTCTAGTTATTTAACTTAGTTTCGAAATACTAGTTACTAAGAGCTAGATACCTAGATACTAAAACTCACTAGATACTAACTACTAGATACTAATTACTAGATACTAGATACTTAGATACTAGATACTTAGATACTAGATACTTAGATACTAGATACTTAGATACTAGATACTTAGATACTAGATACTTAGATACTAGATACTTAGATACTAGATACTTAGATACTAGATACTTAGATACTAGATACTTAGATACTAGATACTTAGATACTAGATACTTAGATACTAGATACTTAGATACTAGATACTTAGATACTAGATACTTAGATACTAGATACTTAGATACTAGATACTTAGATATATAAGTACTCGGTTACTTAGATACTAAAACCCGCTAGATACTAGCTATTAAACACTAGGTACTTAGATACTAAGACACTAGATACTTAGGTATCGAATACTAGATCCTATTTAGTAGCTTAACTAAAAGTAAGATTTCGGTTTCGAATAGTGTAGCTTAAATAGTAAACTAACTAATAACCTACTAGATTAATTACTTTCTACTTAATACTAGGCTATAATTTATTTAGTTATACTATTAATTATTTCATAATTAATAACAAAACTCACGACTAGATTCTAGCTCTTCTCTTTAACTTTATAATTAGCTATAATACTTTAATTATATAATAGAGATATTTATAAGATAGAGAATCCTTTACTTATTTTAGTATTACTTAAGTTCTCTTATTATATAGACTAATAATTATAGTAGACTTAAGAATTACACCCCTATAAACCTCGATAATCTACTCCTAAAAGAGACTCGCGCGAGATTACTCTTTAAGCTCTCTTCCTATTACTATCCTAGGTATTATCTATAATATATCAAATTACTAACTTACCCTAGACTTGAAACTCGACCCTTTAAGCTAAGCGAATAGTACCTCGCTTAATACTTCTAGCTACCTCCTAAATTATTATAAACTATAAAGCCTCCTTAGTAGATTAATAAGGTATATTGCCTCCTTAATAATATAAGTATTACTTATATACGTCTTGCCCTAGTAAGCCTTTTACTAAGTATATTATTCTTACTAGGTTCTTTAAGGGTACTTATACGAATTATAAGGTTAATAATACTATATCTCAATACTCTCTCTATTCTCATATACTATACTCCTCTAAGATAATTCAATATTCTTACTTATTAATATAGCTACTATACTAAATACTAGTAGTTATATAACGGCCCGCCTTCTATAATTAGCTCTCTCGCTAGTAAGTACCCTTAGTATAGATTTCGAAATACTTAATAAGAGAGTAAGTAGTATAATATATAAAGAGGTAGTAATATAGGCGGGATGAGCTATAATATACTTAATAACTATATTAGACGAGAGGAGAGAGTATTCAAAACTTATAAATACCCCTAGATAGTCCTTTTTTTCTTCTAGAAATATCTATAATACCCTCTATATTACGAGTTTCTAATTCTATATACTTCTATTTACTTTTATTTCTATATATAAATTAACTCATTTCTATTCTATACCTTATAATCTATTCTTATTACTCGAGCGAAAAGAGAAGAAGTTGTAATTTAGAGTATATTAGATTCTCTTAATCCTACTTCTCTAATTACTTCTATAAGTAATACTCCTTATATCTATACTAGTATTATCTTATATCCTCTTTTATACCTAATTAATTGTCTTTAATTATATTATAATATTAGTAAAGTAATAAATAAAAGGTTAATAGGTATATAGTACTAGTAAAGCTTATACTAAAGGTACTAAATCTACTTTATAGCTCTTTCACTTAGCTAATAATATAGCTTATAGGAATAATAATTACTATAAATAAAAGCTCGATATAATATTATAGTACGAATAACTCTAGTTATAGCCCTTTAATAAAGAAAGCTAAGATCCTTAATAACTCCCTTAATATACTTAATAATATCTTAGAGCTAGATTATTCTATTTCCTTTAGTACTAAAGAAGGCAACTTACTTATTACTATAAGTAAGAAAGATTCTATTATAAAGGATAATAATTCTACCTTAAAGGATAGTGTTTCTACTATAGGAAATAATAATTCTACCCTAAATAAGAGTATTTCTATTATAGGAAATAATAATTCTACTATAAAGAGTAGTGATTCTATTATAAGAGGCGATAGTTCTATTATAAAGGACAATATTAGCCTAAGGACTAATACTAACTCTCTTATGGTTTTAGAACCCCTTATTAGTATCTACTACTTCGAGAATTACTTATTATAGATAATAGACCTCGACTATAATAGCTTCTAATTTATTAGGAAGAGTCGACTTAAGCTTATAGAATATTATACTAACTCTAAGTGCCGAGAAGTTAAGTAAGATACTAAGCTCTTAATCTAAGGATATCTTAATACCTTAGGTTTCTTTTCTCTTAAAGAGACGAATTATTACGAGGATAACCCTAAAGCGAAAGTATACTATAGATATAAGCTCTATCTTATAAATAAAGAGGCTATAGTAGTACGTCGACTCTATAAGACTAAACTAATAGCTAAGGATATAAGGAGTTCTATATCCCTTAAGTAAGATATAAGGACTCTTACCTAAGTTAGTATAAGACTAAACTAGGATATTTAAATAGATAACTTCTCTTTCTTTTATAAAAGGTCTCTATATATAAAAGGGCTCACGGGCCTACTATTAATACTACTCGAGTTCTATACTAGAGACCTAGTTATTATAGAGTTTACTATATAAGGATATAGTTTTAATAAGAGGGAAGGGTATACTTTAAGCCTCTATAGTTTATATAAGATTAAGTTAAGTTTAAGGGTATTACTAGTAAAAGTAATAAATAACCTAAGTTAAGATATCTTATTTATAGTAGAGACCCCTTACTATATAAGGGCCCTATAACTTGTGTTTTAACCTCTCTCTCTATATTATATTTTTATTATCTTTTATAGCTTCTCTCTTTTTCTTACTTACTTTTATATTATATTTAGAGTCTTAATATATATACTAATATATTAGATAGTTCTTCTCTTTAAAAACCTCTACTAGATACTCGAATATTATCTTTATAATCTTAACTTTAGTATTCCTAATCTAAGAAAGGAGTACTCCTTTATCTCCTAGCTAATAATTTAATATTCTAGCCTTCTTTCTCTTAGCTAATATTTATTACTAATCCTTCTTAAGCCTAAAGCTCGGGTATACTAAATTAGAAGTAGATTTTTATAGTATTTTAGGGTATTCTTAGTATAAGGTTTATTAGTGAAATTCTAATAAGGAACTCGCCTATATAAGAGTACTAGTAACTTATAATAAGACTACTTAAAGCTTACCTAAGAGAATTAAGGCGGTTTTTTTAATATATTAACTACTAATTATTACTTAAAAGGATCTCGTAAGTCTTCTATTTCTAAAATAATATATATATAGAACTATTTTTCTCTTACTCGCCTTACTAAGTCTCTCTTAACTCTTAAAGCTTAGATATCGAATATAGAACTAAGTAGTACCTATTCTATATAAGCCTCTAATTATTATATATCTAATATAAGAACTTTTAGCTCGTAAGAGTTAATATAACTAAGATAAGTATATATAGCTTAGTAGATCTTCTTAAGGTATTACTAAGTATCTAGTCTATATTTTCCTACTATAAAGATAAATATTACTTCGACTACTAAGAAATCTAGCTCTAGGAATAAGAAATCGTAGTACTAGCTATAATTAAGAACCGCTTAATAAAAAGCTCTACTTATATTACTTATCTTAGAGGCGTAATATAGATTTGTTTTATATCTACTATAAAAAGTAAACCTACTAAATAATTAGAATACGTTATTAATATTATTATATAGTTTCGTTTACCTCATGAGATAACTTAATTACTATACTTATAAAGGATTAGAAGATACTATAATAATAGTTAGTAGGGTATTAGAGAGAATTTATCCTCTATAATTATTTTACTTAGTAAAGTACTATACTAATTAATAGTCTCTAAAGTTTACTATTTACGAGAGGGTAACTAGTAAGGGGAAATTACTTAGACCCTAGACTAATACTAGCTTAAGGGCTAATAGCTATACTATTACCTAGGACATTACTAGCTTAGAGAGAAAGCGAATAGTGAACTAGAGTAGACTAGTTACTATAATACTAACGGGAGACGAGGTCGTTAGTAGACTAGTTATTATATTAGATTCTAATAAAAAATTCTCTTTAGGTATATCAAGATCTCTTTTACTAGATTTAAAGTAAATAAAAGGTAACTAAAGTATAAGACTACTAGGTATAATAGAGCTAAGTAATAGAATAATATGTACTTATAATAAGGGTTTAGAATCTCTAGATAAGATTAAGATAATCTAGTCTCTAGTAAAGGTAAGAGGGCGAAAGGATATATACTTATATTAAGAGTTATATCTAGAGTAAGTATCTAAGGCAGCTATTTAAAGTAAGTATCTAAGTTAAGTATCTTAGTAAATATCTAAGGCGAGTATCTAAAGTAAGTATTTAAGTTAAGTATCTTAGTAGATATCTAAGGAGGGTATCTAGAGTAAGTATCTAAGTTAGGTATCTAGAGTAAGTATCTAACTTAGGTATCTCGATAAATATCTAAGGCAGATATCTAAAGTAAGTATCTAGAGTAGGTATTTGAGTTAAGTATCTTAATAAATATCTAAGGTAAGTATCTAGAGTAAGTATCTAGAGTAAATATCTAGAGTAAGTATTAAAGTTAAGTATCTTCGTAAATATCTAAGGATTAATACTTAGGGAAGGCTTCGAAATTAGTAAATCCTTAGTACACAATTAAATATAACATGTTCTAAAGGTAAAAGAGCTATTATTAGCTTAGATACGCCTAGTATTTAATAGTTTTAAAACTATATAATCTCTAGATATTTCGAACCCACTATACGACTCTATAACCTCTCTTAAAAGTCTTCTCTTATTTAATATAAAGTAGATATTAATATATTCCTAGTTATCTCATTATACTAATACTTAATCTTTAAGAATCGTAATTATATAGATTATCTTCTATTAAGCTTTAATATATACCTAGTTTATATTTAACGTAATTAGCTTACTATATTAGCTATAAAAGTAAATACTTAATATTCCAAATTACTATTATAATTATTATTATTAACTATTTTTTAAGAAAGATAATATCTTTAATTTCTCCTTATATCTCTAATAATAAATAAGTATAAATAGTAAAGAATAATAGTAGTATAAGTAATTTAAAGGAAGGATTACTAGAACTATCTAAAGAACTTTTATTAGTAAATTAACCTAGAAGACTAGATATAAGATTCCCATAACTATATTATAACTAATACTACATAACTAATAAGGTATTAAGGTCGAGATATTTCATATATAGCTAGATATAAGTATTAATATAATTACTAATGAGTTAGCTTTTTATTACTATTCCTTAGGTAGTCTATACTAAGTACCTCATTATAAATATAGTAGTAAGAACACTATACTATAATCGTATTATAACCTAAGGACACGTTACCTAAGTATTCTAAGTATTAGAGGACTAGTCCTATATAATCTCTACTTCTATCCTTAGAAGAATATAATTTATATAAATCTCAAGATATTATATACTCTTTCTATTATGACTTAATAGAACGTCCCTCTATATAGCTTCGAAAACCTTTAGAATCTCTTTATACTACCTATGAAACTCGTGACTAAGTCTAAGCTTAACTGTATTTAGGGCTTATAGAGCTTCCTCTTAAAAAACTAGAAGGCTTACTCTCGAGTATTAAGGTTTAGAAGGAGTAGAGAGGTGTTATAGATACTATAGAGATAGAGTAAGGGGTTCATAATTAGTTATAGGAAATAGGAATAGATAAGTCTAATTTATAGAAATTCTTTAGTCCTCCCGATTCTAATTAGAGCTTTAATATATATATTATAGTACGGCAGGCCGTACACTATAGATTCTCGCGATTTTAGGTAGTTTTGACATTCTAATCACACGACCACGGACATGTCCGAGATCATGTGACTTTGGTATTTCGCATAAGAAGGCTAGAGTTTCCGTAGCTATAAAGTAATAATCTATACATCACTTTTATACTTTGAGTTCTACGCACTTACATACTGATTCTACACTACTTTACGTCTGTTTTATAGTTATTATTTTTTGATGTTTTTGCTATTAGTCGATTTTATACTCTATAGCGTTTTATGTGGGTTTTTGTCTTACTACGTTTTCCCTCCCACAATATCTATAGTAACTTAGGGTAGTCTATAATTTCATTTAGCCTCTTTAGAATATAGTGTTTCTACTTAACTCCTATATATAGCTAACTCAGGTCTACTATAATAAACATTAATCTAACTCGATAATCAGGTCTCTTCTAAGAGGTTAAAGGTAGCTTATACGTGGCCTGCCATGCACGCTGTATTTATATACTAGGAGGAGTGGGGGAGTCACGTGAATAATAGGCTTTACTTACTTATAATCTATAAACTTGAATTATTCCTAGAATTAATACTATCTGCTTTACCTAATTAGCCCAAAATGACTTAAATATATCTAATAAGGCTTAGATATTACGTATTATTAATAGAATTATCAATTATTAAGTTTTGATTTTCTAAATGCTATGTGCAATGTGCATAATGTTATATGTAATGTGCGAATCGAGGTTTTGGCAGGAGATACGCTATCGGCTTCGGTAGCAGATCACAGATTAGTTCTCTGGCTCTGTGATTTCGCATTTATGATTTTCGGTTTTTGTTTTCCGGCCTCAGCCATTGGGTTAACTGTGCTCTCGAGAGGAAACGCGACTGTAGATAGGCGCCATATCATATCTTCCATTCACTATGGAGAGTACTCTCGCCCCAGGAACACAGGCCGTTGCTGCACCATTATCTCTCAAATCTCCTTACTTACTATGATCAGGCATCGTAGAACAACGAAGAGAGGCAAAGAAAACAAAGTTATGCTGAACAGTCTTCTAAGACGGCTAAAACAGATCTAAAAAGTAGGTCTTGCGTCTGACGCTCGTTAATCCCCGACGTAATGTTTAAGCAAGCCTTCGTAGCACTTGCATACTTCGAGCCCGTTTGACCAATTAGCTCTTGCGTTGTGCTCTTTAGTACGTCACGGAACTTGTCTGCGGAATACGACCCTTTGTGGAAAGTATCTAGGGACTGCCAAAGCCCGAGTTCTAGCAGCACGCATCCGAGACTAGGGAATGTAGAATTAGCCTGTCTTCGTTTAGTCTGGAGTTGATAGTGAATGATCCGTGGTTCAAGTGATGCGAAAAGTAAAGCGGGATAGAGATACTGACGAGTAAACATCATAGGCAGGAATATGTTGCCTGAGTGGATCTTTGCGCTTGTCAGGATGTTGGTAGATGTCAGACCGAACTTCTGCAATTTGTCTTGGGTAGTAAATTCCGGTTGTAGTTACCCCGTGTCTATCATCGTCGTCATCATTCCCCGGCATCGGCTTCTGTGATACAGGTGCATAACCTCTGTTAGAATCGCTAATGTTTTCGGGACGTGAGCGACCGAATCCGCAAAGCCAGGGTTTGTTGTATTCGATGCGACCATATCGAGAAGGTCCCCCAACTTGCGACTGTGCAGGCAGAAACATAACAGCTGTTGATCGTATGCTAAGAGTGGCAAATTAGTCAAGACATTTCAGGCTAGTCCAAAATCTAGAGTCTTACTTTTTATGAACCCATCCTGCAGCGTGTAAGATCAAAACGCTTTTAGCCAGTCGTTTTGCAAGGTAGAACCGAATGCCAAGGTCCAGGATGCTCGTCGTTCTGGCAGGCTCAAGGAGCCGCAGCAAGGAGACAGGCTTGCAGTATTCGGCCACGTCTCTGTCCTGCGAGTCTGTAGACCAGAAGTTTTCGATATATGGAGGGGGTTCATAAAGAAATCCATATCTTGTTTTAAAGGGGTCTTTGAACACGCCGAGGCATCTCCGCGTGCATATCTCCGCAGGTTTGGCATCGCTTGCCAACAGCAGAGCAAACTTCTTGATATCTCGTTCATTCTCAAGGCCATCTTCCCCATTGTCTTTGCTATAGCTTTTCCATTCCTGGGATCATAAGTGTCGTATCTTGAATCATGGTGAGTTACTTACCACATAACGGACACGTCGGCTACGTGTTGATATTGCCATAGTTCCATCACCATCACTGAACTTCCATCCAGGGACATTGTACCTGAATATTTCCTCTTCATGGTAGATATGAAAACGGTCCGGATCAATGGATTGGAGCCGGACTTTAAAGTTTGCAGTAGATCGCAACAGATCAGAAATACTGTGGTCTTGGTTCTTTTCTGCCCTTCGGGACGATTGGTTTTCAGCCATGGTGACGAGGGTTTGAAGCTGTTCAGGCTTGTCGCGTTCTCTAATGAGGCGGAGCGATGTGACCATTTCAATTCTCTTATCTCGTATTAGCAAACTAGGCAAGAGGGCATTAGCACGGGAGTAATAAATACATACCCAGGCGATCCGGCCGGGGCAGGTGTCTAACAAAGCACCAATATGTTTTTCCAAGTCCAACGCAAGTTTCTCTAGCCCACTGCTGCCTCTGAAGACAAAGCGAGCTCGTTTCAGAAGGTTCATTCTCTTTTTGCGCTCTCTCATATCATCCGAGTCCAGCTTCAACGCGCACTTCCCATTCAGGATATCTGCAACATTTAACTTCGACAGATCACCAGGGATTGACTGATATTGTCAGTAAGATAAGTACCACAGCATTGAGGTGTCTTACTTGCTGATTTGGTTTCATTTTGATCCCGTAAGTAGTCTCTAATTCTTGGACACCGCTGAACGCATTCGCGATTGATACAAGCGCGATGAGAATGTAACCTCCTGTTTTCGTTCCGCTACTCAAATGCTCTTGAAGTAGAGATCTGCGCTGCGCAGTCGAATTACTTTGTTCCTGACCAATCTTCCATTCCTCTGCCCAAGCTGGGATGTGTTAGGACGCAACTATAAGCGACATTGTATCACGAACCGACAAATTTCTAATTACCAAGTCAGTTTAAGAAGATTGATGCTAGGATCTAGTAGGAACGTACGCCCGCTTGAACTTGCACCAGAGCGAATGTCTCCCGCGCATCTTTGGGCGCATCGATACATTTCACGATCATTTCAAAGCCGTCGGCGCATAGGGGTACCAGACCGACCACAGCGGCGGCGACTCCGAAAGCAGTAACAGGATCCATCATCGTTTGAACGGTACGGGAAATTATTTAGAGATGGAAGCTGTGTACAACAGAATATATCTCAGGATTCACGTAAGAATTACATTGCGTGATACACTCAATCGTGCATAACGCACCTCAGCCGCACTTTTGTTCATATCGGTCAGCGGCTGCATGAAGGTGGTGTGTAGCTTGAGAAGTTGAACCGGCATGGCAGCCAATCCGCCTCGAAACCCCACAAAACTCCGAATGGAATTATATCTGAGATCAGGAAGATGAGCAATCGGTCTGGTCTGACTTGCTACATTAATTGCTTTACTACTGGCCGTCGAATTTTCATTTGACGAAATGGGCCATATCCAGGTTTGGTGGCCCTCACTAATTGCCGTGACGGTTTGCCAACATATTAGCACCGCCAGCATGCAGCCTACTGTATTCGAAAACACTTCCATCAACTTCCACCAAGTCCGGTGACCCGAAATTCGCCTCCTCAGTCAAATAACAGGCGGAGAAGATTTGTGGCTGTCTGCCTTGAGGCGTCACGTTTGTTTTATTCGCTCGTTAAGTTCAGCTCCCTCAGCTGAGGCATTTTAGCCAAAAGAGATGCATCCCTGGGGCTGGGATTTCTACTAGATGACAAAGCGAGTGGAAATGAAGACGACGAATCCTGTCTGCAATCGGTGTCTATACCATGTGGGTGCCGATTGCAGCTTTCGTCCGTCTATTCGGTAGGAATAAGCTAGTTGTCTGGAAGCAAACTCATGATTATTGTGTTGTTTTTGTCGTTGCTTCAGGTCGACTTTACCTATTGTAGAGGTTTTTATAGTGTTGTCCATCCAGGAGTAGATATTGCTATCTGAGAGAGGTTTGATTTTTGTATTTTTTTAAGTGACATATATCAATTTTTTGCTATCTGGTATGTTGGATTTTGCAGAGAACTTTTATCCAAAAAAAAAAATAAAAAAATATGGCTATGTTTTTGGTAAATTCTGCTAATGCAAAGCTGAAATAATGGGTGTAATTCAATAGAATTGATGATTTTAACGAAATTAGACATGGACTAGTGAATATTAAGGAGCTTGGATCGCTTATTAAAGCACTAGCTGGGCTCAGAACCTATTGAAATAAAAATAATATATTAGTGCAAAAACAATATATTAATGATTGACGGAGCCTAGAATAATTAGATACAAGCAGAGTGAAGAGTAAAAACAAAGGGAAGGATCTCCAAAGTTATATTCCTATCCCCATTACCCTTCAACGATGTGGTAATACTAAGCTTACTTGGTGCGATAGATCATTAATCAGCTGATTAATCAGGTGACAGTATACTAAAGAGCGTAATCAGATGACAGTACATTAGAACGTTTAATAAGCTCTGCAGGTAAGCAAAACGCATAAAAATGGAGTGAGCTAAATTAGTGGTTGAACCTGGTGCTGGAAGGAATGGAAGCTAGCCAAGCTAGCTTGTTCAACAACAACTCAGATTTAAATCAATGATACGATCGCCCCTTCTTCGCCGCACTTGTGAAAACCTCCATCCCTATTCCTAACACATTTGGCGCAACCTCACCATACTTAACCCTTGTGCTGCCCAGCAAGCCAACCAACTCATCATCTGAGAAGTTCGATCCAAGCGTTGACGGTTTATCATCCCGATCCCTCGCCTCAAGCACACTGTACACCTCTAATGCTTCCGTCTCCGGATTCAACTTTGTGGAGTAATGGAGCGCCTTTGCGACTTCGAGTGGCGACATTGTAACTTTCCTACCCAAATCCCAGAACCCCCAGTATAAAGGCATTATTGCTAAAATAGCGAGCAGCATGAGACCAATACCAAGTCCGAGGATAAGATGATTTGTGCTATAAATTGTTGCGTAGACAAAATAAGCTGCCGGCCTCGTAACGTTCTCAACCGGAGGCCGCGAGTCTTGACTTTCTGGATGGCCGTTGAAATTGTACCCTGTGATGTTATTCTGTACAATGGCGACAGTACTGCGGAACATGATGTCGCGGATGTCTTTGAACAGTTCGCCAATTGGTGACGGGATCGTGTTTTTCATCATATAGTCATTGGTTGTGCCGTATGTGAATTGTGCGTAGGGTGCACAGAAGGAGCCTTGGAGAGTGATGTGTGCCCATCCGTTGGTAGGATCCCATCCGGCGATAATACTCGAATCGAATAAACTGGACAATGCTATCCCGATACCGCCGAGAGTGCTGTGCGTGCCTGGGAGGGCAGCGCCAATCATGTTTTCCTGTGCAATGTCGTAGCCGGGCATAGGGAGAGTATGGATAACTTCGTCGACGTGAAATGTAGTGTTCCCGGTATTGGTTGAGTTTGATGTCCAGTTCACAAAGGCTGTCGGAGGCTCTAATGTGACGATGCCTTGCGAAGTCACATTGACAGGATATTGCACTAGTGCAGGGACAAGAGTACAAATCTGTTGAGCTAAAGCGGTGTCGCTTGCTTCAGGGGCGTCTTTCCAGGCTGCGTTCAGAGTAATTTGCCAACCTTCTTGCGCAAAGTGGACATCGAAAATGGTTGAACCGTTAGGCGAAGGGTGTGTCGTTTGCCACATTACCGAGCCTCTGGTTGCCGTACAAGTATACTGAAACCCAATTCCTGGTAGCGTGACAGTACACCATCCATTCGCGATTGATGGACATCCATCTAGGTCGAGATAAATTGGGGATTGAATCGAATAATTTTTCAGAATTTCCACAAATGGAGAGGTATAGTAATCCGGTGCATTAAAACCGTGCGCAACGGTAGCATATACGGCTGAGAACCCCGCTGGAAGCGCATTCGCCATTATAGCCGTCACTTCGGTCTGAAATTGTGATAGATCCAGGATTGGGGAGCTTGCTGTCTGGAGTAACGTCTCGAGACCCGAAAACGCCGTGAATGCAACACTTGCGATGCAAATCCATCCCCAAAATCGAAACCTTAAGATGATTTTGATAAATGACGTACCGACTTCCCACCGAAAGTGCAGATGGTCAAGCGTTTGGCCCTTTAGTGCATCAACCCACCATGAGATCGCGACTGCTTCAGCAAACATAGCAGCTAGTGCTTGGCCCATTACGAAATTGAAGACGGAGATCCATGTGCTGACACCGACTTTCCACTGCCGTCGATGGTTCGCGACGGTGACGGTCCTGGAATCCCATGTTTCGATGTTTTTCCCATTAGATATCTCGAGGACGGCGGTTAGGCCGGCCATGGAAGCCAGGATGGCGAGTAAACAGGCCATACTTAGAAATGGGAATCGCGTCCAGATCCCTACCTCCCAAGGTCGGCCCTGTTGTTTGGTTGTGTCGATTTCTCCTAGGTCGGCTCTGGCAAGTAGTTGGGATTGAGACTCTGCTTTAGCCTTTTCTAAAAGGTTGCCTTGTGCCAGGGTGTCAAATAGACTCCTTGTTTAGACTATTGGAGCTTGCTTACTTGTCGAGGGATCTATTTCGTGCTCGAACTTGCGGCGCTCAGTTGGTTCAAGTCGGGACGAGACTGATTTGTAATGAAATGAGTTGGTGAGGGTGTTCCAGAAGGAATCTGCTCGTGAGGTCTTCGGCATTTTCAACGATGTGCAGTCAAGATTCAAACATATCGCTATAAATAATATGAGAGTGCGAAGCAAACGGGGGCTATTGCTCTTCGTAGTCGTCTATATCTGAAATATCTAGGGGGAAGATGTGGTGGTGAGCCTTGTTGCAGGAATATACCTACATGCCCCGGACTCCGTCTTTTCAGCTGTGGGTTCAGCTGAGGTTCAGCTCTAGGCAACCGAGTGCAGGGTTTAAAATGCCGCTAGCTATAATAGGGCTAGTGTTTCCAGATGCGAGATTTAAGTTCAAAAACATCACGTACCTAGGGAAGAGCCGTGTCAAAGATGCGAGGCTCTTCCCTGAGAGACACAGAGCTCATACCCAAAATGGCAGGGGTCTGTACCGAGGGAGAGTTATAAGACTAGGGCTTCCCCCCTCCTTCGTCGTCATACAAACCCAAGCTTTTCACACTTGTTTTTCAGGGTCTCTAAGCGCTTTTTTCTTTTTAAAAAAGCTCTCTTTTTCATTCTCATTATAGACTCTCGATTACTAATCTTATCTCTCGATCCCCTGTATATATATCCCGTTAGTTCTCACTTACCTCTCGGCCTAGGAACTTCCTTACTAACCTTGGATCATGCTAGAGCTGCAGGACTTTGCAATAAGCTCAGGAATATTTAAGATCTATGCGTTAGAAGTACCCGATTTCCCGCACTAAAACACGCCCCGTATCAAAAACACGCGAATTCGCATTTCGCCCCGAACTTTAATAATTAATTACCCTATAACGACTTATCTAAATATAATAATATTAAATTATAGGGTAGAGTTAATTAAGATCTTGAGCTTATATAATATTATTTTTTATCTAAAGCGTTATAGTAACGTAATTATACGCATACTCGATTTCGCTTATACTACCCCTAATATAACTACCTCACTAATTCGGGGAATTACCTCTTACTATACTACTACCTTTATAGGGCGCCTAGCTTTACTAGGTGCTTTCCGCTTAGTTAATACCACTAGAGTAGCTTTTTTAGCCTTAGGAGTAGTAGAAACTAGCTATTTCTTTAGTGCTTTCTTAGCGGGCTTATTAGCTACCTCTAGGTCCTCCGCTAATTACTTCTAGATAGCCTTAGCCTCCCTATCTACTACTTTCTTTGCCTTCTCCTCTTTATTTCTAAGGGTATTTATAGCCCTTTAGATCTTTCTTTCTAATTTAGCATCCTCCTCTATAATTCTTAGCCTCTCCTTCTCTTCTTAATACTCCCTAGCCTTAATAACCTTCCTAAAAGAGTAGTAATTAACTAAGCCCTTATTTGCCTCGCTAGTAAGATTTAAATAAACGCCCTATTAATGCTTCTTTTAAAGCTCAATTACTTTATATAAACCTCAATTTTCGTGCTCTAGAATAGAGATTCACGCAGCGAGGTAAAGTATAATTTAAAAAATTATATTAACTTTAGTTATTATAAGTTCTTTATTATATACTTAATCAAATTAATAAATTACTTTTATAGACCTTAGAGGATATAATCCAGAAGGGTTTTTAGGTAATATAAGTATAGGATAAGTAATAGTCTTAATAATAAAACTATTATTAGTTAGCTATATCCTTAATTTACGAAATACTAATTATATATTCTTTTCCGTAAATACCTTATTCTAAGACCTCTTAAACGTTAGCTAAAAGAAGCTTTTATTTATTATAATATACCCCCCTAATTTATTTACTATTATATCTAGTTCCTAAGTATATATAGTTAATAATAATTAAAAAAGTCTAATATTAAGAGGCTAAAGCTCGTGAGTTATATATAAGAATAATATTAATAAAATAATACTATATTAATTAGCCTAATTAATAAATACTATATTACGTGACTTAAATACCTATTAATAATAAGAAGACGTTTTTGAGTTATATATAATAGTTTAGTATAGTATTCAAATATATTCTAAAGCTAAGATAACTTAATTATATTATTTAATTATCTATTAAATAAAACTATAAAATAGGTCTTTAAATTAGTCGTAACTTTATTAACTTATATACTTATAAGATCTCCTAATTTACCCTTATATATTAAAACTAATAGTATTCATTTTCTAATTATAGATATATAAGCTAAGATACTAATAAATTCGTGGCTGTTATCTTACTTTACTTTAGTAAATAAATTATTAATATTTCGTAAATAAAAGCTCTTTAGCTTAACTAAATAATACTACACAAATTAGCTAACCTAGTTCTTTCCTAGTAGCCCCCCCTTAATCTCTTCTATAAGGTTTCTAATAATATAACTAGTTAGTAGTATTCCTCGATTAGTAAGAGTATTAATTTAATAAATTAAATACTCCTCTTATTTAATAGTAAGTGTTGGTACAACCGGTTTCCCGAAGGTCATGTGATTTGCGTCACATGATTTCCTATATGTAGGACATGGGACATGGGACATGCAGGAAACGGGATATACTAGATACTAGTACTAATTAGTCTTAGCGTATTTAGGGATTATATATTAGAACCTCGATACTATAATCCCTACTTACTAGAATATAATAACTTCACTAACCTACGTAATTAGTATTCCACGCCTACGTGATGGTACTACGCGTTACTAGTAAACTGATACTAATTAGTTTATATATATAGATTAGGAAGGATTAAGCTATACTTACTCAAGATTTGGTTCCTTAGGGGTAAAGCTATTATTTAAGTTAAAGAGGAGAAATACTATTAACTACTTTACCTATAATTTGGTTCTATAGGGAGGAAAGATACTATTTCTTACTAATTAATGAATAGTTAGCTATTTAACTATTTTTCTAACCTTCTTTTACGTTAAAATCAACTTTCTATAACTATCTAAACTCCTAGAAACTCCGATTTTCAGAACCTCTTTTCCGGAAATCGAGATATTTTACCCCTAAATTTCTCAATTTCTAGTAACTACCTCCTATAACTACCTTCACGAATTACCCGAACTACCCTCTTTACGAATTACCTCTTTACGAATTACTATACTTCGGACTAGGCACGAGCCTAGGGAACCACCGCTAGTATAGCGGACGACATCCTCTCTGGATTAATTAAGTCGAACCCCGCTCCCTCTATATCCAATAATAGTTAAGATAACTATAAAGAGCTAGTACGAAAATAGAGACCCGGAATCGTCGTAGCTAAGGCTATAGATAAAGATCTCACCGAATTCGTGAATACTAAGCTATATCTCTATTACCTCTATAAGATAGTTAACGATAACTTATAGGAGCTATTTAGATATGACTTTAAGGACTTCACCTCCCAAGCCAACTTTAATAGACTCGACTTTATAGAACTTTAACGTCTATATAAAGTCCTTTAATATAGTAGAGTATGTGTTTAATAGAATAAGGGCTCTAACTCAATAACTTATACCTTATTAGTTATTATAAGAGAGAAGGAACTATATATATAGATATAGGAAGATATACTTGAGGCGGAAGTAGATCTCGTAAAGGGACTAATTTAATTAGCCTTTATCACTACTATAGAGAATAAGCGCCTATGACCTCGACCTACTATACCCCTTCTACTACCTCCTATAATTCTACTACCTCCTCCTCTAATTACTCCTCCTCCTCTACCGCCCTTACTACTATAGTATCCTATACCTCTACCAGATTATATAGGTGTAGTACCTACGAATGCCCCTAGAGTAGTAAATATAGGTATACCACTATTCCTACTAGTAAATACACTAGTATTTCTACTACTACCCCTACTACCTCTACCGGACCCGAATATTACCTAATTAGGTTCAGCTACTAGACTCGTCGCGGAAGTAGCTAAGATCTATATAGAGGAATAGAAGTATGACGGTTCTAATAATAGCTTTAATTATAAGCTCGTTATCTTCCACGATATCTATTAATACGTAGAACTCCCGCTTAGAGTATACGTAAGAGCCTTTCCTACTATACTAAAGGGACTAGCCTAAGACTACTTCTATAGTAACCTATTATCCCACCGCTTATTCAATGACGCCTATATAAGTATTTATAACTTCTTTAAGGGACCTAGATACTACTATATAAACCTAGATAAATAGAATACTATTAATCTAACTACTATAACTACTAAATACCCTAAAAAGAGTATATTTAAGGCTATTTAGATACTAATTAACGAGCTTTATTAACTATAATACAGCCTTATACCCGCCTTATAAAGCACTGAATTCCTATATAATAAGGTCATTACTACTTACTAAGGTATTCAAGCCTATAGATATATTATATTAGACCCTCCTCTAGATCTCGCCTAGCTTATTAATAAGCTCTAGTCGTTAATTGCTATATATGAGAGAGAATAGTAGACTAATTCTAGTACCTTCTTTACTAATTGGCGATATTACTTAAATAGCTAGAACCGCTAATTTAGTAATTATTAATCCTTAAGCCGAAACTACAGAAATCGAGATAACTACTCGAATAGCTATAAGCCCTATAACCGCGACTATAATTATAATTGTGACGACTATTCGGATACTATAAAGTCGTGCTTGATATATAAGAAGCTAGACTACTACTCCTAGAAGTACCTACTAGAGGAACGAGAGGCTAAGAAGGCCTAATTTGGAGCTAGAAACCTTAGTCGATTTAGTGGTAAGGTATGAACCTCCCGAACCTTCGATAAACGCTTTAATAGCGCCTATCTATAGTATATAGCCGAAATCGAGGGAGAACTTGAGAGTAGTGAAGACGAATTAGGTAACGCTTTTAAGGCTCTCCTAGTAGATATAAATGATAAAGACGAAGAGGATTAACCTACTAATTCCTACTTCACTTCTATTAAAAGCCTCTTTACCGCTTTAGTCATATAAGCCCCTAACGTACGAACTCCTAAACTACTAATAATTATAGCAAATAGCCTTATAGATAACCTTATAAAGCTCTCATTTATATACTAACTAACGGGCGAAAATCACGCCCTAGAGCTAGACTTAGAACCTAATAGAATATCTATAGAAGACGTCTAACCTTTATAGTAGGAGGTATATCTAGATACGATACTTAACGTTTTATAGAGTCATAATTAATACTAGAGTAAATAAGTTTTTAACTACTAGTCTTAATTAGTTCAAGGCTCTATAATATACTAATAATAGCCTTATTCTCGACGAGAGTACTAAGGGTTAAGTTATAGTCTAATTTAGTATTAGATCCTCTTCTTCTATTAGATCTATAGTAGTAGAAACACTAATTAGGTAAGTACGATTCTATGTTATACTTATAAAGACTCTATTTCTCCTTAGCTTAGCTAATATAGATAAGCTACGAGTCTACTTTAATAACCTCACTAATTATGTCTTACTCCTACTAGATATCATATACCTATTATATGACGTTTTGGTTACTATTTTTGCTTTAGAATACTACTTATAAAGCTTCATTTCTAAGTCCTTTACCTATAATCCCTGCTTTCTCACGGAGGTTAAATTACGACAATTATACCGTTAATTCGGCTATTCATTAGTTAGTAAGCTCTGGAACGTCCTAGAATAAGCTAGCTACGATGTCGATATAGAAGCCCTAGAATACCTTATGAAGTACTATAAATACTATTAAAAGAATAGAGTATCCCCTAGATAATTTAAATTTAACTTAAGAGATAATATAAGCTTTAATTTCTCGATTATTATTAATATCTTCTATATCTCTAGGAAACCCGTGCTTTATATAATCGACGAAGGCACTAAATACTATAAGGGCTATTAGCTCTAGAATATTAGTACTATATATACCTAGGATACCCTAAAGCTATACTAGATTAATACCTATTTAGGTCCTCCTAATTAGATTATTATAGATACTAGAAAGTAGTTTATAAGTAAGGAGTTTACTTAACTTATAAATACTATAGGAACTAAGGTGAAAATCGTCCCTATAGAAGTATACTACTCTATAGGAATCATCGAGCGCTACTATAGCTTAATTCGATACGCTTACCTAATTATTATAGCTAAAGTTAAGGGAATTACGAAGGAAATAGTACTATAATAACCTTTAAAGCTCTAAATAATACTATAGGTATTAGTAGTATAGTTCCTATACTCCTAGTTTATAGTATACTACCTCAATTAACTAAATACGACCTACTATTACCTTTAGTCTCCTAGCGATTAGTAGCCCTTAAGAAGGCAATAATAGAGATTCAGAACCTATAAGCTAAGTATTAAGTCAAAGATACTCTAAATATATGAAATAGACCCTCTATAACTAATATCTATAACCTTATACTAAATTCAATATTCTAGTATAGTATAAGGGGAATACTAGCTAGAAGGGTAATTAGGAGGGACTATATAAGCTCGTAGCTATAGATAGAGAGTCTGTATACTAGCTTTACTATATAGTAATACTACCTTTTAATTAACCTCTATAAAGCTATTCTATAAAGGGGATATAAAGATTAATAATAAACCTAAATATAATCCTGAACTCTATAACCCAAACTCTATAACGAAGACAAGGTAATATAGAACGATTCCTCCTACTATTCTACTAAAGCGTAGTAGAGGATAACCCTATAAGTACCCTAATATAATAGTATTCCTATAAGATAATAATAATAGCTTATATAACGATTCCCGTTAAGCTAAAGTCTCTAGCCTCCTAGAAAAGGGCGTATTTAAGGTTAGTTCTAGATCTTAGGTACTAGAAGGGTATATATCTTTAATTCCCGCTTTATACGAGATTAAGAATAAGGGCACAGAAAAGGAGTATAAGAAGTCGAGACTAGTCGTCTAAGCTATAATAATAGTAAGAAATATATAGTATTAATATAATTACTAATAATCTAACGTATTAGCTAGAGAGTTATCCTCTATATTACTACTATAACTATAGATACCTTAGGACTATATTTACGGATATATCATAAGCCTATATCTAATTATCGACTCTACTAAATCGCGATTTCTATATTAACTACCTCCTAAGCTTATAGAGAACTAGATCTAGAGGATGTTTAGTATTAAAAGTTATAAAACTACTCTATAAAGTACTAGAAGCCGGAAACCACTAGTTTAAAACCTATTACTCTTACTATATAAACGAGCTAGCTATAAAGCAATTAATATATGACCCCTACCTCCTCTATAGTAATTGTCCCTTTGGAATTATTAGCCTTTAGACTAATATACTCTATTCCTCGAGACAACGACTTCGCTAAGGTAGAGTATCTAAAGCTCCTAGAGGCTAAATTCCTAGCTAAGGAGATGAACGTCTTACGACTAACTATAACCTCAAGTTTAATAGAGGCATTATTCATACTAATTCCACTAGTATTACCCTTATATAGGAACGCTAGTATAGTAACCTCTACTAGTAATAGCTAAGAACACGACTATAATAAGTAATAGAGGTATTATATATCGAAACCTTATAATTAAGGAATAATACGTCGCCTAGTAAGCTCGAGGAGTATATATTATATTAACTTACTAACTAGAGGCTTCGTATAACTACTTAGTAGCCGCTTAAGCTATTAAACCTATAGAAACTAATATTAAAGCCCTTAATAAGCGTATTTAATAGTAAATCGAAAATGCCGCTAGAGGACTATATTTCATTAAGCTAGATAAGGAGTCCCTATACCTAATCGTCTTTACGGACGCCTCCTTTATAGGTAATCGAGACTTCTCCTCTTAGATTAGATATATTCTAGTCCTAGCGGATAGCTCTAGATACGCTAATATTATTCACTAGTTGTCCACGAAGTATAAGAGAGTTACTAGAAGCGTTCTAGCTTCTAAACTATATAGTATAGCTCACGGTTTTAATATAGGTGGCTTAGTTAAGACTACGATTAATAGAATACTCGAAATAGAAGTCCCACTAGTCGTCTATATAGATTCGAAGTCCCTCTACGAATACCTAGTTAAGCTAGGAACTATACGAGAAAAGCGACTTATGATCGACGTAATATGCCTCTGCTAGGCTTACGAATAACGAGAGATCGCAGGAAGTTAAGTAGATTAAGGGAGAATCGAATCCTGCTAACTCGATAATGAAATTGAAGCCCTCGAATACCCTTAAGCGTCTAATTAATATAAATACTATATAATTAGATATTAAGGAGTAGGTTGAATATAAATAGGGATATATAGAATAGAAGGAATAGATATATAAAATAGAAGGAATAGGTATATAGAGGGATATAAGTATATAGGAGGGCACACTAAGCACTTAGGGATAATCTAGTACTAGGCCGGATTAGGAAATCTATATACGAATAGGGGACACTGTTTTTCGTGCGTTTTTAGTACTTTTGCGTCGGTTTTTCGCGTTTTTCAGGTAGTTACTAGTATTAGTATAACCGGTTTCCCGAAGGTCATGTGATTTACGTCACATGATTTCCTATATATAGGACATGGGACATGGGACATGCAGGAAACGGGACATACCGGACACTAGTACTAATTAGTCTTAGTATATTTAGGGATCATATATTAGAACCTCAATACTACGATCTCTACTTACTAGAATACAATAACTTCACTAACCTATACAATTAGCATTCCATGCCTACGTGACGGTGCTACGCGTTACTAGTGAACTGATAGTAAGGTATTAGTACTAGAATAAATTCGCTTCCTTCTTTAACTTCGTGAGGTCACGGATTTATCTAGAGATAGTGCTATAGTTATACTTAAACTCCCTAGCTATATTAGTATAATAAGTAAACTCCCCTCTTTGAATTACAGCTACTACCTGGTTAATACGACTTGATTTAATGAATTTATCGCGTATTTTGTTAGTGGTATTAGTGGTATTTTAAGCGTGTTTTGAGACGAAACGTGTTTTAGTACAAGAGTTCAATTAAGTATTATCGCCCTTCACTGCACACTTTGCATAGTACAGCTGTATGCAAAACTAGCTTTAAAATCGATTTTTTTACTAAACCTCAAAACCCGCGTCGGGAGTCGCGTTCCACATGAACCAATATTACGGAATCGCGAATTGCATCGTAACCACGACTCCTAATTAAGAAGTAAGTTAATTGAAAGGAAGACTACTACCCTATCTAGAGATTTATAATAGTATTAGTGCTTAAGCTTAGTACTCATCTACTACTATATGTAGTGAGGTGTATCGAAGATACTTGTAATAGGTCGAGACCTAATTAATATACTTAGCTAGAAGCCTTCACTTGAGTCACATGATCTCAGCCGTGGGCAAGGTCATATGACACGCCCCCTTTAGTTAATAGAGTAACCACGTGTTACTTAGGGAGCTCAGACGCCTTAAGGAATATAGTTTCTATCCTTACTTCCTTTTCTCTTTTCTTTTCCCCTTAAGGAATTCTATTTAGTTAATTAAACTACTAGTCTTCTTTATATAAAGGCCTAGCTTATAATATTAGAATTCCCTCACTCTTATCTTTACTAATTAGAGATTATATATATATAAAGTAAGAAGTAAGAAGTACCTAAACCTATATATAAAAGACGAAGCTTAGAGTAAATAAAGTAAGAAGTAGACGCTATTTAAAACTACTTATAAAGCTAATACCTTAGTAAGACTTTAGAGTATATAAAAACTAGTAGTAGAGAGCGCTTAAAACTATATATAGAAGCTAGAGTACTAGTATACTAGTTAATACTAGAAGTCGTAGGTTTTCTTAAGCTAGACTTAAAAAGAGAAACTTACTAGACTCTTCTATTATATAAAGATATAAGTATAGAACTCCTAGTAACTAGTTAAATAAATAAATAAATAAATATATAAAACTAAGATAATAAATAAAGCGCTTTAGTAGTTATAAGAGGCTTTTATAGTGTAGTCTTAATAACTATTAGAGCTAGTAGTATAATAAGTAAACTTAATAATAAACCTAGCTATATGAATTAATTTAATTAATAAATATATAATAACCCTAAACTCTTTCTAAATATAGATACCTCCTCTATTCTATATACCTCCTTAGTCTCTTATTATAAAATAATTAAAGGCTTGCCTCCTAAACCCTAATAAGTTTAATAGGAATAACTTAGCTTATTACTCCTAATTTAAAGGACTCTTAAGAGTAAAGCTAAAAATTAATAATAAAGTAATTAGTAGAGAAAGAGAGAAAGTCTAGTATAGATTTAGATATTTATTTAGAGAAGTAGTGAGTAGGATATATTCTTAGCTAAGATATATATATGGAAGAAAAGAGAGTTTATAATTAAAAGACTATTTAAATAAATAGACCTAGCTTTCTAAGACTTATAGAAGTAGTAAATAGCCTTAAGAGAGTTAAACTAAGTATAGTAGAGGTTAACTCTCTTAGGCGGATTTTTAAGTAATTTTAATTACTTAATCTTAAAAGTAAAGAGATAAGGTTAGTAAAATAAGATTAAGAAAGAGTATCTTAAGGCTATTATCTTAATAGAGCTTATAAAAGGAATAATAGAGATAAAAGAAGAGGAGTTATATAAGTAATACTATTCTTAATTATAAATAATTAATAATTAACTAGCTGAAATTAAGAGTATAAAGGCTTATTATCTAAACTAGTTAAATAAGAGACTTAAAAGTCCTCTCTTTAGAGCTACCTCGCTTATTTAGCTAATAGAATAAGAGCTTATATTAAGTAACTTAAGGTAATAATTAAAGAATACTCTTAATTAAGCCTCTTATAATTAAATTAATTAATAAAAGAAAGAGAGACTTTACCTATAATATAGTTAAGATAACTATCTTATATATAATTATTAAGTAAAGCTATACTCGAGTACTTTCCTTAGAGCTAATAAGTAAAAGAAAGAAAAGAAGGAAGAATAGTTAAAGATAAAGGTAAAGGATATAAAGATATTAAGAATAGTCTTAAGGAAAGTAAAAATAGCTTAAGTAAGAGATAGTAATACTCTAGATAAGAGCTAGAGTAAGAATAAAGGAGATTTGAGCTTAATTAATTCTAGAAAAGACTAGATTTTAATAAAAGTCGCTATTAGAATTATATAGAAGTAAAGTTAAATTAGAAAGCTTAGAAGTAATTTTAGAAAGATATAATTAAAGCTCCTTTTATAATAATATTTCACTTAGTTACTTAACTATATCTTATATCTCGTCACTCATATATCTTATATCCCGTTGCCTACTACACGTGACGCGGCCGCCTCACTAAGGGAACCTAGATAGAGTATACCTAGAGAA
The DNA here is from genome assembly GCA_021399475.1 of Hyaloscypha finlandica. Taxonomy (NCBI): domain Eukaryota; kingdom Fungi; phylum Ascomycota; class Leotiomycetes; order Helotiales; family Hyaloscyphaceae; genus Hyaloscypha; species Hyaloscypha finlandica. Next base: position 30,472 of record JAJTUR010000259.1, read on the forward strand.
ATTTAGGAAGCTAAGCCCTATATGAACTAGTATATTATAAGGTATATATATACTCTTATAACCTCTTATATTTTAGCTTTTCTTTCCTTAGCTTTAAACCGTCTTTATAAGAGACCTTCTACCTTACTTTCTAAGCTTTAAATATTATACCTATAATAATATTTAAAGCTTAATCTCTTTAATCCTATAGAAGATTTCAAATAAACTAAAAAAACTCATTTAACTACTTTAAATAAAGGCGCCGTTATAATTATAGAACCTTAGAACATAAGCTAAAGCTTTAGAATAATAAGAGTAATAAACTACTCTAGACTCTTATATACTAGTAGTATATTAGAAACTCCTAAAAAAACCCTCCAAAAATCGAAGAACTTTATTAAAGGCTATTCTTTAATTAAGTCCTATAGTAATAAGCACTTATAGGCTAGTAACCTAACTACTAATAGTAAGCCTTACTCTATAACTTTATAGGCCTTATATATACGCTAGTAATAAGACTACTAGAGAGGATATATTAGAGGAAAGTATAATAAGTTAATTTTCTAGAACTTTATATAACCTAGAAGGATATCGACTTCTTAGTAAGCTCTTATTAAATTAAGTTATCTCGTTAATAGCTCTCTCTAATCTAAATACTTTATTATTATTTATAGAAGCTTTATAGATAAGTCTATAAAAGAAGAAAACTCTATATTTATTAGGAAAGTCCTAAATATAGATTATCTAATTACCTCTCATAATTTAAATAACTAGTTTAAGGATACTAGTAACTTCTTTAAAGATATTAATTTAATTATTAAGAGCTATTAAGAGACTACTATAAAGCTAGCTAATTATAAGAGAAGATATAGAAATACTAAGAGTATTTTTTAAGAATATAAAACTCTATAATATAAAGCTAGAGGCGGATATTAAATGTTATACTAGTCTCCTTAATTAACTTATACTAGTACTAGCTACTCCTATACTAGCTCTAGAAGTAGCCCCTAAAGATCCTCTTATTAATCCTTAAAACTATAAAGGATCTCTTACTTTATATACTCTATATAGAGGCCTTAGAATAGTTATTCTACTAGACTTAACCCTCTTCTATAGAGACTATATAGTTTTTAATAACTAGTATAGTACGGCAGGCCGTGTACTATAGATTTTCGCGATTTTAGGTAGTTTCGATATTCTAATCACATGACCTAGGCCGCGGCCGAAATTATGTGACTTTAGTATTTCGGATAAAAAGGCTAGAGTTTCTATAGCTATAATATATAGAACATATATTACTTTCATATATTCGAGTCTTATATACTTATATACTAGTTCTATATCATTTATATTTACTTTATATATATATATATATATTTAGTGTTTTTACTATTAATTAATTTTATACTTTATATAATAATAGAATTAATATAATAATTAGAGGCTTAAAGTTTAAAGAATCTCATATATTAAAAATACCAAGCTAAGGGGCAAAGAAGAGAGGAGTCCCTTGACCTTTAATAATATATTACTAAGATCCCTAGCTTAGCCTTATATTTCGCCCTTAGCTCTTAATACCTAGCCTCTAGCGGATTATATAAAGGTATTATCTATTATATTACTTCCTTTATAAGGAAAATTCTAAATACCCTTATTTAAGGTATAATCTTATATAATAAATAAAAGGAAAAAAAGGAAAAAAATTATAGTTAATTACCTTATTTTACTCTTTCTAAATAACTACTTATATTTAAATTATAGTCTTAATTTCACTAATATAACTTAGTTTTCTATATACTCTAGCTAGTCCTCCTTATTTATTAACTAAATTATACTTATACTAGTTTTAATAATACTATCTAGGAGACTTATAAAGGCTATAGCTAATATTAGGGTAGTTATTATTAGGCGATTTTAGATAAGTACTAGTAGATCTGTGACCCTCTATTTACTAGTCCGAGCGATATCCTAATCGGGAGCCCCGATTAGAGAATCGCACGCTACGATTAGGAAATGGGAGGTTCTTTATGATTCAGGCTCCCGATTAGGATATCGGGAGCCCTATTTCCTAATCGGGTAATATTTCGGTATCGGGAATAAAACGAGGATATATTAAAGACACTTCACTTATACTAAGCTTTACCCTCAAGCTCTCCTACTATGTCTTAGGGCTCTAATAACTACTTTAGCCCTTTTTAGTGCCCTCTCCTCTACCTAATCACCTGATCCTCCTCTTTCTCTAGCTCTATTCTCACGTGGTTGCTCCTTAGCTGCTCTCTTCTTTGTTCTCTCAGATACTCTTCTAGCCTTCTAAACTAACGTAATTGAACCACGATTATTCTCCTTTACTACCGCTTTAGGGAGGGTGATTTTATCCCGCTTATAGGTTATACTAGTAGTAGGTAAATCAGGATAAGTCGATTAGGAGGTGATTTTATTAAGGGCACTATATGGCTAGAGAGTAGTAAGCTCACTATACTTAGTCGTTAAGCTATAGCCCTATGTTTAATTAGCTTTTATTAAGAGTATACCCCTAGAATTATATACCTTTAGAGTCTTTTCTAGGACTCTCACTAGAATTCTAGCTATTTCCGTACCGAATCTATATTACTTTAGGATCTAGAGGGTTATAATCTCTTAATTGGTATACTCAAGAGCCTTGGAATTCGCCTTCTTTACTATCCTCTCTTTCTACTTCCTCATATACTCTATAACCCTCTTAGTTAGTTCAGATAAAATCATCCCCTCTACTACTTCCTCTAGTTCAGCTTCCTGATTAACAAATAAGCTATCCTCTCTGTCCTCCTCTCCTTTAGTAACCTTAATCGTAGACTATTCTCTACTCTTATTCCCCTCCCCTAGTACTATACGTATACGCCGAGTATTCCCTTCGTGGTCTTACAAATTAATAGGTGGCTATTATCTAAACCACACGTCATATAACGTATTACCCTTAGGTAAAGTAGAGGTAAGAGTAGTATTAATTACCTATATAATTTAATAGAAGTAATTACATCCACGACTAGATACTAGTATCTGCTCGTGTAGCTCGTAAGCGTCTCTTGAATATACAATTAGTGATCTTAATAGAGCCTTGTGATTAAGGATAGTAAGCTCGTCTATGGATAATCTTTATCCCTCTTTGCTTATAGACATTAATGACTTTACCCTTGAACTCTCCTCTATTATCACAGGCTAGGATAGAGATATACCTATTATTATTGAGCTATTTACTAAGCTCATTCGCAGCTTCGTCTATAGTTTTAGCCTTAAGCCCACGGATCTATATAAACTTGGAAAAGTAGTATTTCAATTACTAGATCCACGTGTATTCTCTATCCGAATTATGCTATAATATATTAGTATTAATATTAATAATAGTATTAAGGAAGTGTAGATAAAAAGGTTCGGAATTTACGAGAATCGCAGAAATCGCGAAAATCATAGGAAAATCGTAGGAAAAGCTCAAAAACGCACGAAAATCGCGAAAATCGCAGGAAAAGCTTAAAAATGCACGAAATATAGGAAGTACAGGAAATGCAGGAATATAGGGGTAAATCACATGACTTAAGGGATACTTACACGAAAATCCATTAAATCCAGAACTATACGCTCACTAGGATAATGAGATTAGATAGGTGTAATCCCCTTAGTATTCTTCTGTGACTTTTCCTTATTATAGTAAGCACAGTGAGCACTTATCCAAGCGTGATCGTCACGGGATAGGCTATACCAAATTCGTCTTGCGTGCTCAAAGACAGTATTAAAGGCTATTATATAAGTAATTAGTATAGTAATTAGTAAATTAAAGGGTACCTACCTACGTGTATTAATTTCTCATACGTAGTAGTCAAAATCTCAAAGGCATTGTTATAGCAGAGAGCATAGCAAGCTAGAACGATCTCATCGTAGCGAGTATCGTGGTACTCCTTACGATATACCTGATTATCCTGAAGCTCATATAGCTGAGATTCGTGCTTAATATTAGCTTGGTAGCGTTTCTCTACCTTTATTCCACCAGGGAGCGAGGTATCAGGATTTTGTAACCACTATCTAATATCCATACGTTTCCTAGTAGTAAGAATTTTCTTACTACCGCCCTTAGCAAGCCTTTGATCCCACGTAGCTTAATCCTCAGCGGACTAATTATTAGTAGGCTCTTCAGTAATAGGGGAGGGCAAGAATTGAGTACTAGAGGAACGTGCTCCTAGTATAGTAATATCAAAGTATTGCTCTACTCGGCCATAGATACGCTCACGAGGCGTACGAGGAGCTAGAGAGGAACGGAGGGTTGAAAGAGACATATTAGAAGTAAGGTAATTAATTAGGAAGTATATAGAATTAGTAATTGTGCTTGGAAAGTAGGTACTTGTACTGTGAACTGTGTACTGTGAATTGTGTCTAGGTAGTAAAAAGGGAGCAGAGGCCCTATACATATCTAGAAGCTCTAGAGAAGTGTCTTTACCCCTATTACATACTGAGAACTAAAGGGTTTCAGCTATTAGTTTTGAGGATATATTAATTACATACTGAGAACTAAAGGGTTTCAGCCTCCTCAAGCCCGAAACCTCAATATTATGCGATTACTTAATCGGAAGCCACAGTGGCTTGCGAATCGTATTCCATATCCTATTGATTAATCGGAAGCCATAGTAGGTACCGATTAATTAATCGGAAGGCCGATTAATTAATCGTAGCGCCCGGTCCCTCATCCGCTCGTATTAACTAACGGGCCGGATCACTTCGACCTTCGCTAGGTCTATACTAATACCCTTCCTAGCTTCTATAATAAATCCTAAATACTATATTAACTTAACTTTAAATTTATACTTATTAATATTAAGCTATAGTCCTACTTCTTTTATTTACTAAAGGACCTTTTATATATATTCATAATACTCTTTTCTTAACCCTAAGGAGTAAACTAGGATATTATCTATATATATAGAGTAGAACTCGTCTAGGAAGTCCCTAAGGGCCTAATTAATATACTTCTAGAATATACTTAGGGTATTTACTAGGCTAAAAGGAGTTACTAGCTATTTATAGAGTCTATACTATATATAGAAAGCTGTTTTCTATTCTTCTCCTTTAGTAATATAGATCTTATAAAAGGCAACTATAATATTAAGCTTCGTGAACTACTTCGCTTTCCTAATATTTTAAAGGGTCTTATAGATTAATAAGAGTAGATACCGGTCCTTCTTTATAAGCTTATTTAGTCCCTAATAGTCTATATAAAACTATAGCCCTCTACTAGGCTTTTATATAAAAAGAATAGGGGCTACGGCGAGCGAGTAGCTTACTTAGATAAATCCCTTATCTAGTAGTTCCGTGAGTATCTTCTATAGTACTAAGAGCTCGTCTTAGGATATATTATATAATAGTCCCTATAGTACTATAGGCTCTTTTCCTTCGACTTCCTCTAACTTAATCTAGTAATTAATCCCTTAGCCTTAGAGTAGTAGTAACTTCTCTCCTTTCGCTAAGTTAAATATATCTAAAAAGTCCTTATACTATTCTAGGAGCTTCGTATAAGGATTTATCTTTACCTTCTAGGTTAGGGCCTTCTAGATATTAGCTAAGCTAACTAAGAAGACTTCTATATTCCTCTTTTTACTCCTCTTTACTAAGTAAGAGAATAAGGCTACTAAAACTTATATATAGTCTATTTTCCTTAACTTAGGGGTTAGTATATTATATACTCTATTTTATACTAGGGTCCCTAATAACGAGATAAATAGTTCTAATCTCGAGCTATAAATCTATATATCTTATAAATATAATTACTATATACCTAAGATTATATCTAAATTAGTAATCCTAGGGACTATATAGAAGAAGGTATAAGATTTATAATAACTATTAATATCTATACTTAATACTACTACTTCTTCGATTATTTCTAGTACTACTCTATTAAAGGCTTTTATTTACTTAGGGGTAATTAGTATATACTAGAGGTTATATTAACTAGTAAAGCGAGAATTAATTATTCTATATATTATATACCTAGTATTAATAAGAGTTTATACGAAATACTCTTTATTAACTATTATTAATATAAGAAAAAAGGGCCCTTCTATATCCTTCTGAAATTACTTTTAAGCTTTCTAATCTAACTTCACCTCTATATACTTCTAATAGTGACTTTTATTAGAAGCTAGTCTTTTCCCGAATTAAATAAGCTCGAGTTCCCTTCGTTCTTACTCTAGCTCTTATCTAGGGTATTATTATCTCTTACTTAAGCTATCTTCGCTTTCTTCGGGGCTACTCTCGATACCTTTATATCCTTTATCTTTAGTTATTCTTCCTCCTTCTCTTTCCTTTACTTACTAGCTCTAGGGGGAGTACTCGAATATAGCCTCGCTTTATAGTTATATATAAAATAGTCGTCTTAACTATATTATAAGTAAAGTCTCTCCTTCTTTTATTAATTAATCTTATTATAAGAGGCCTAATTAGGGGTATTCTTCGGCTATTATCGTGAGTTACTTAGTATAAGTTCCTATTCTATTAACTAGGTAAGTGAGGTTATATTAGAGGAAGGGCTTTTAGGTCTCTTATTTAACTAGTTTAGATAATAGGCCTTTATACTCTTAACTTTAACGAGTTAGTTATTAATTATTCGTAACTAAGAGTAATATTCCTTATACGACTCTTCTTCCTTTACTCTTACTATTCCTTCTATAAACTCTATTAAAATAATAGCCTTAAGATACCCTTTCTTAATCTTATCTTATTAGCCCTATTCCTCTACTTCTAGGATTAAGTAATTAAAATCGCTTAAAAACTCGCCTAAGGGAATCGACTTTTACTAGACCTAGTTTAATTCTCTTAAGGCCTTCTACTACTTCCTTAGGTCCTAGAAAGCTAGGTTTATTTATTTAAATAACCCTTTAACTATAAACTCTCTTTTCTTTTATATATATCCTAGCTAAGGGTATATCCTACTTACTACTTCTCTAGATAAGTATCTAAATCTATACTAGACTTTCTCTCTTTCTCTACTAATCGCTTTACTATTAATCTCTAGCTTCGCCCTTAAGAGTCCTTTAAACTAGGGGTAATAGACTAAGTCGTCCCTATTAAACTTATTAGGGTTTAAGAGGTAAGCCTTTAGTCGTTTTATAGTAAGGGGCTAAGGGTATACGTAGAGTTAAGGTATATAGAGTAGAGGGGGTATTTATGTTTAAGAGGGGTTTAGTATCGTCGTATATTTATTAATTAAATCAATTCGCGCGGCTAGGTTTACTATTAAGTTTACTTATTATACTACTAGCTCTAATAGTTATTAGGAATATATTACGAAGGCTTCTTATAGCTACTAAGGCGCTTCGTCTACTATTCTAGCTTTATATAGCTATTTATTCATCTAACTAACTACTAAGTATTATAGCCCTATAAAGGGAGCTCACGAATAGAGTACTTGTAGGAAAGCTGTTTATTGAGAAAACTAAGCTAAGGAGGAAAGAGAGCTCGAGTAGAGGTCCCTTAAGTATTTATAGTCTCTCGCTTATAGCTTAGCCTAATTAGGCTTAGTGTCCTAAATTTCCTAGAGAGCAGATTCCCTTAGCGGTGCGGCCGCATCACGTGTAGGCACGTTAGGTGACTATAGATACTAGATACTAGAACTAGATACTAGAACTAGATACTAGAACCAGATACCAGAACTAGATACTATAGGTTAGTATAGTATAGCCGTGACATTACCCCCCCCCTTGAAAAAAGCTTATCCTTAAGCGGGTAGGTAGTATAGAATCGTTATCTAGATTATCATAGTCCTCTGTTTCATCCTCCTAGGCTTATACCTAGTCAGCTAGTCTCTTTGGTAGGCCTAGTTATTATCGATTAGCTAAGTAGTAGTCTCGTAGCTTATGGGGAGAGTATTTTAGGTTAGAGGCCGGATACTAATTAAGGTCCTTATTATATCTAACCTAGCTAACCCTATACTTAAGCTTTCCCTACTCTACCTTCGAAGCTAGGACCTCTTATACTTCGTACTCACGGTCCGTTATAACTTAAATTAGTAGCGGTGGTTTATTCTTCTGGCTAGGTAATAGGTCATCTATAGCCTTATATAGATGGTTAGGTGAGAATATATTATGAATTTTAATACTCTTAGGTAGTTTAATCTCGTAGGAGTTACCGATTTAGTATAGAATTAGGTAAGGCCCGGCTATTTAATAGTCTAGCTTATAACTAGGGCGTTATGTCTTCTAATTCTTCGTTAATATATATACCTTATCTCCTACCGCGAAGTCTACCGGTTAATACTTAGCATTAGTATACTTCTCTATCTTCTTTTATACTTATTCCATATTCTCCTTACCTCTCTTTATAGTATCCTCTATTTACCTAGTAATCTCTCGAGCTTTCATAATACTTAGCTTATCTTAGGGCTTAGTCTTTAGAGTTAACTAGTTAAAGGAGGTTCGTGGGAGGCGGCCGTTAATAAGCTCGTATAGGGACATACTAATAGAGCTATATAGGAGGGTAAGTTACACGTAATCGAGTATTAGTAGGTACTCGTTCTAATTATCTTAGTAGTACACGATATATAGGCGTAGGCGTTAATTAATATACTAGTTTATGATTTCCGTCTATCTATTAGTCTATAGGTAGTATACTATTAATAGCTTTAGCTTTATACCTAGGATCCTATTAAACTCCTTCTAAAATACTAATATAAATTATAGACTATAGTTAGAAATAATAGAGACTAGGGGGCTATAGTACTAGTAGGCGGTTCGGAGGTATATTCTCGCTATTTCTTCTATTATAGTCATCTTATAACAGGGCATAGAGATAGCCTATTTACTTAATTAGTTAATTACTATATATATGTTATTATAGCTGGATTTTAAGAGAGGTATCGACTTAAAGTCTATAGCTACGTGCTGCCACGGGTGATCCGGGACTAGTAAAGGGTAGAGTAGTCTAGGGGTTCTATCTCTTAGTATATTCGCCCGTCTATAAGGTTAGTAGTTACGTATATATTAGGTAATATCGCTTTATATGTTTTTCTAATAGTACTATAGTCGTAATAGCTTATATGTCTTCTCTTTACCGGGTATACTATAGAGACTTAATTATAGGCTTCGCGGATTAGGTCTATATATAACTAGCTATTAGGGACTATGAGTCGTCCGCTATATAATAATAACCTATCCTCTAATATAAAGTCGTTATTGTCCTACTTAGCTTACTTATAGAGGGCTTATAGAGAGGGGGCTTCGCGATTATCTTATAGGATTCGCTTAACTAGTTTACTAGTTTCATCGAGGTTATCTTTATTATTCTAGAGGGGGAGAGGGAATTAACTTCAATACTAAGGTCTTAGAGTACCTTTGGTTAACTTAATCTTGAGATAGAAAGGCTTTGGTATAGTATTCCTCCTTAACCCTATCCTATTATACTACCTCATTATCTCAATATATAAGGGCATTAGCCTTCATATTCTATTTACCGGATCTATATATATATA